>JACDOX010000028.1:1814787-1886546 GCA_014549065.1 Cardinalis cardinalis
CTCTCCTCTCCTCTCCTCTCCTCTCCTCTCCTCTCCTCTCCCTATCTTCAAAAATACTTCATCTGATTTAAGCCATTCTTGAAACAATGATTTTGTTTGCAAAGAAGATTCTGACTGAGACTTCTGCACAGCTTATACCAGAATGTGATTTTTAAAGCTACTGCCTTTCCTTGGCACCAGGTGATGTTTTGTGGGACTGAGCTTTCGAGTGCTGAGCTTGGAAGGATGAAATATAGCACTAACCTTTAAGGCTTCTCCAGAAACTCAAAACATGGCACTGATCAAATGTCAAGAGCACTGCTCTGAGGTATTTTATCTCAGTTACATTAATTGAAAACCCAAGCACTTTGCTACATGTGCTACAATCGATGATGGATCACTGGATTAAATCATTATGTAATGATTATTACTTATGCATTATTCTCCAGTTTTGCCATGTGCATACTTTTGAATGACATTTATTTGAAAATATAATGAGGGGTATGTGCATGCCTGTAGTATATGGCTTTGGACTCAGCCACTTCAGTGTGCATGAACAGAAAAATASCAAAATTTGATTTAAAAGCACTCTGAAACATTTCTCATCTGAGAATTAGAAATCAGGGGCCACATTCAGGCCCCTGCTTCAAGAAGCCCTCAAGACCAGGGTGAGAAGCCAGACTCCTTTGGTACTGAGCTATACTGAGCTTTGTAAGGTCAGGGAAGAGATTGTATGACACACTTCTACTCCAGGAAAAATGWCCTTGATCAGAAGGTGTCTGATTTCCTGAATGTTTATATCAAGTATGAATACATAATCAAGCTACCAGCCCCTGTATGGGCCTAGACCAGCAGATCAGGTGTGTATAGGGTGATCTTAAGCCTGTGCAATTCTTTTGGCTTTAAGAGGCTACTTAGGTGCATGAAGTAAAACAGTCCTGTGTTTGTAGTCTTCATGGGAATTCTGCAGGGCCTTTGTTCCAAAACTGGTTTAATGCAAGGGAGTCCTTGAGCCCTCATGGAAATTGGATCTTGAACTGCTTCTGCATGTACACACCTCCATACAACTTTCACTGCTGTAGGTAAAAGCTCTGTTCATGCTGGGGGACAGATTGTACCAGGGGCAGTGGCAGGGATTGAAGAAAGTGTTCATAACCATCTTGAAAGTAACATTAGTTGAAAATGAAGCATTTTCTGAATGGGTTTGCTGTTGAAAACTGTGCAAAAGTGTATTTTGTACAACTACAGCATCCRGTGGTCAACCCAGATTGCCATAAGCTGTCATGATGTAATTGCCACCCTACTCTTTTGGTCTCATAATTGGATTTTGMAGGCTTAAACAGCTACATCCAGCAGCTGAAACTACAAGTAACACTGACTGTATCCTTTCTGCAGCATTGAAGGTCTGGGTGATCTCCTTAGGACCAAAAGGCTGGAAAGACTTTATCAGGAGTGAGTTGGGTTTACACTAATCATAAAAGATTTCCCAAGAGAGCTTACAAAATCAACTGAATTTCAGTGCATGTGCTTTTATAGGCATCCTGATAGTCCTTTAAAGCTGTTCAATACTAGCAATTGTGTGTAGATAACTTGATGGTAAAATTGCTACAGCACAGCTTTCAAGGAAGGTATCTGAGGGAGGTATTATGGTTGCAATAGGTATCCAGCTGACAAGTCAGCAGAGGAAAGGAAATTTGGAAAAAGTTCCCAACTGCCTTGAAATCAACAAAAATTCATGTATTCAACCTGTAACAACACCAGCACAGAGACAMAGAAAGTAAATATCCTTATTACATAGAAGAAACACAGCAGGCAGCAGTGTGTGTGTCTCAAACACACATGTGTGCATGTGAATACATGGCAAGGACACAAAAGTGTATAATCCATCTGTACAGGTAACAGACTTGGAAACACTGGAATCTAGCAAACACTCTAGTGGAGCCTTACCTCGTGCCATTTCTGCATGTGGCAATTTTTATGTATCACCGAAATTGTCCACCCAGCTGCTGCTAGAATAAGTTATCCAGCCTGTTTGCTCAGTTCCTCAGACTAGGAATGAAATCCTGCTCTACTCCTTTAGAGCAAGAGGTGCCTATGACTCTGCAGTTCCTGAAGCACAGCTGGATTTGACAGTAGCAAAAAGCAGTGCTCCTAAAATATTCATGGAAACATTTTGCTTAAAACATTTGAGGTCGGTCAGACTTCTAAAAATAAAAGCAAAACAAAATCCCAAAAGAAAGTGTGGTTTTCTGTTGTTCTTTATGACTGTGTTTTTTCCCCTTTCTAACTAGGAAGAAATACTAGGAAATATCTGTAAATCCCAAGATTAAAACTCTCCTATAGCCTCCAAGATTCTGCCTCCATTTGTATGAATTGATCTGATCACAGTGTGTTGTTTGAAAAACCATTCTTGAGATTCTGTGTTTTATATTGGTCAAATCCTGCTCAGAATGCAATGTACACACCCCTTTCAAAATAATTTTACAGTAGGTTTGGGGAAAGTTTACCTGAGACAATCTTGCCCACAACTTTCTCTTTGCCCCATGAGCAGGGCTCTTTCCTGATGCAGGTTAAACCAGCTGGTGGAGATGAGCTTGTAACACACAAACTGCTGCTCCTGCTCTGGGACAGGAGCTCCACAGTGCCAGAACAGTAACTCTGAATCCCTCCAGAACAGGCACTCAAGAGTACCTCAGAGCACTCTCTGATTTTGGACTGAAGCAAGCAGAATAGCTTAATACATTGATAGAATGAAAAAAAAAATCTTTATCCTTTTAGCCAAGCTCTCCTTCAGCTACTGAGATAAGATGGACTAAATCCAGAGGAACTGTGAGTTTTCTTTTATTAGTGATAAAATCTAAGCTGTTGTTAGAGACATCAGGGGGATTTAATAGGCTTAACTGTGGCTCCTAAATTCCTCAGGAGGCCTGTGAATTTGGAGTTCAGATCTATGAGCTGGGAAGCACTTGGCACCTTATCAGCAGGGAGCTCAGCAGCCTTTGGAGAATGAAAATCACCTTTTTGTTCAACTTCTCCTGGTAGCTTGCCAACCTTCTTGTTACTTGCTAAGTCAACAGTSTCTAGAAAATATTGTCTCTGGTCTAAGCCACAGGATTCAAAACACRGCTTAATAAGTAAGTAGCAAGGCAAGGGGAATTCTGTCATATCATAACATCTGCCCAGCAGGCAGAGGCAGCTCAGCTCCTTGACTCACAGTATCCTCACTACCCACTGGGGCTTGCTCAGTGCAGCCATTCCCTTGCAGGCACAGAGCCTTTCTTCCTTCCCTCACCATGAAGTTGTCTGACTTCAGGAAAGCGCTGGGCAGGCAGGGACACAAAGTGGTAGTACAGAGGAATGGACTGTGGAGAGAAAACATGAGTAGGCAGATGAGCTGCTGGCAAACAATTCCAGAGCTGTGAAATTTCCTTGGCAGGCCTCTCTGAATGGTTGAAGTACTCCCCCAAAGACAGCCTCATCATGACCCTGATGGTTCTGCTCACATGGCTGAAGTTTGCTTAAGCTGCTCTTCTGATGAGGTCATTTTAATAAACACAAATAGTCCATATGTACAGGTACAATTACTACCCTTTAAAGAGACACAGAATAAAATGGCTTTGCACCAGTTGCTAGGAACACTGAATTATAATCACAGCTATCATAAGTTTCCCTCCTTCCCTTCAAAAAAAMCCCCAAATTTATATGTATTCTGCYRGCATTCAAGCCCATAACTGGAGAAGCTGTAGCACAATCAGAGCTGCCAAAGCCATGGTCAAGGCCCAGACAGAGACTCCCATGACGTACACCACRAGGGATGGGAGAAAAAACAAATACAAGGGCAAAGGAAGGGATGTTCCCAAACACATTGATTGCAATAGAACATTAAATATTTTGCAGTCACCTTGACCAATTGTGGAGTGCTCTCCATTAAATATTCATCATTTGCTATGCCATCAATCACAGCAAGTGAATCAGTAAATAGCTGTGATGAATGTAAGATTTATATCTCAAAGCACTGATAATTTTTTTCAAACAAAACTCTGTCTAGCTCTAGAGGAAACACTCTAAAAAACAGTCCTCACTCACAGATCCAAGCAAAACATGCACAAGAAACCAGGACTTGGCTGTTTCTCCCATCTTAGGAATGTGGGTGATTTGAGATGCTTCACTCTTAATTTCAAGCAGCAACGAGAGTTTGCCTGTTCTGCAGCAAAGATTGTATTGGTGGTGTCATTTCCCTCAAATGGCCCTTTTGGCTGAAATGCAGTTCATGTTCCCTTCAGCATGACAAATAACACACTTCATCTCCCTCTGGAGCCTGGAAAATCTGAGATGAGACTGGCACTGCAATATAAAGAGAGATACTCTCAAAAGAGAGGCAAAATCATTTGAACCAAGAGGAAATAATCACTGGCACTCCTAGCTACAGACAGTCCTTGGATTTCAAGCTGTATTTCAATGTAAAATGGCTTTCCCTCATCATATCCATACAGCACCTTGCACAGCGGCATCCTAAACTCCATTGTGRGTTTCTGGCACTGCAATAAAACAAACTTTGAGCTTATAAAAAAAATACACAATCAGTCACATGAGCTATCCATGCACTCAACATAATTTAAACACAGGTGTGGGTCTGTGTATGACTTCAGCTTTGGTCATTAAAAAAACAACACTGCGCCCAGAAGAAAACTTTTCTGAACTAACCCTGCATTTCAGAGCCAGATAAGCTGGGGGTGCTTTTTAAAAGATAAAACACGCAGGTGGTCTGCCATTTGCTGTGGGTACATAAAAGGAGTATTACACAGATAGCAAAGGAGAAATGGATGGCTCTGGCAGATGGCATCATGCTCAGGGTTAGCCAAATCCCCTCTCAGGCACTGGAGCCCAGATGGCCGAGCAGAAACACTTTCTGCCACAAACCCTTTGCGTGCCTTTGAGACATCTCCRTGCTGGGAGGGGAAGTGTGTCAATTCACAACCTCGCTGTGATAAAACAAATCTTGGTGTTTGGGAAATATGTTCATTCATAGGCCCCCCTTGGCCCCAAGGCTTTCCTTCCCTCATCTGAGCCTCTGCCKGGCTGGAGTGCTAATCACAGCTCCTGCACACTCTAAAAGGTGGTTACAAATAATTTTGAAAGCTGGGTTTGCAAAATGAGGCAAAAAGACCCTCTTGGCAGGCTTCTGTCCATGTACCTCTAAAATCAGTAAGGTCTTTCTGAGAAGCTGGGAGAGCAAGGACTGGGTGCATGCAGCTGCTAAAGGAGCTCAGCAAGGGTGATGACACTGGTGAAAGTGCTTTGCAAAATGCTCAACACTTGCCATTTGTTTTGACATTGCTCTTTAGCTTATGTCATTTCAAAAAATCTGCTTTGCTCAAACCCAGGGGAAGTCTGAAGCACATGGTTATACCATGGATTCCCACCACTTCTCTCACAAATGATGCCACAGGACATCCAAAGTGTCAAGACTTGCAACTGACTCCTGCCTGCTCCTTTCCACGCTCAGCACAAGTTGCCAAACTCTCGTCTCTGCAAACRTGAAGGCACTCTGGGGAGTCCCAGCTGGGGGCCACTGCCCAGGCACAGTGACCTTGCTGTTCTGTGAATGCCCTTGCAGGGCACTGCTGTCATCCATGGCACTCACACTGACCACGATCAGCCCAACAGTGAAATCAGGCTCGGGTGGGTTCTAGAGAAGGCTACAGACCCCACTCTTGGAAATGTGTCCTCAGACACATTCAGCAAATGCTCAACACATACAGAGGCAGTGCACAGGGACTGGGTGAGGGCAGGAGGAAGATGAGGAAGAGTCAAAAATGGCAGCCAGCAGTGGGGCAGGACAGGGAGGGGAGGGGAGAAGTAGGTCTTGAGTCAGGGATAAGGAGCGGAAGCTTTGTTGGGGGGATGAAATAGTAACCACCCTTGATCTACCCTTTTCTTTTGCCTCTCCTGAAGCCTGACACTGCCTCATACCATCCTGTCCTGCTCCAGACTCCTTTACAGATACCTTCAATACCTTGCACAATCCAGTGCCTTGCACAGGCTTTCTCTTTCTCCTTCCTCCTTCCCAACCACTGGAGTCGGTGGCTGCTCCCTTGTGCCTGCTCTGCCCAGCTGAAGGAGCATGTCTGTGCAGTCACTTGAGCTGGGGTACTGCCACCATCACGCCCACATGTTCTCTTGTGATGCCCTAAATTCCTGTAAAAATCCAGAAGTCCAGTTCAGGGCAATTCTGCCTTTATTGAGAAAGCTCTCAGCTCCAGCACATCCTTCCTCTTCCTCCCTGATGTTGGAAAATCATTCCTAACATAAATCATTTTCCCTGTGCACACATTTATGCCAGGAAACCTYTGCCATCCTGCTGTGCTTTAGGGGCAGTGATGGTGCTCCAAAGGCAGCTTTCCCCTGCCTGTCAGGCCAGCTGGGCAGCAGGTGCCATGCTGCAGCCAGCCCAGCAGAGCACAGAGGGGACAGCCCACCCCACAGCACCCCACCGCCCACACCACCCCCTTCCAAACCACACAGCACCTGGGGCTTTAGTCTAAAGCCCAGAGCAAAATGGAGCCAGAACTGAGGCCTGAGCACCAGCTCATGATCAGCAACTCAACCATCAGGGAGATCCCTGCATGGGTGAGGTCTGGGCAGGCTGTAAAGCATGGGCTGGCAGGAGCCTGGGTCCTTGCAGGCTGTTTGGATRCTGCCTCTGATTTGGCAAGTGGAGAGTTTGGCTGTAGGGACAGGCTGAACCATGCCAGGAGGGATCCAGGCCAGGGAACAGGGGTTTTTCTACTTGCATAAATGTAGCCTCAGCATCAGGAAAGTGTCAAGTATTGTCTACAAACTCTCAGAAACAAGAATCACACAAGAGTGTCTTCAGTAAAGTGCAGTGGACATGGTATGACTTTATTCTTTATTCTTTTTAACTTTATTGTGGGATTGAGTCAAGGTAATCTGAATGCTCTCCCAAAAACTCAACAAGTAATGTTCCATACCCAGGTTTTACATTCAGGATTGCTTTGGGATAAGCACCTTCATTCCCATGGAAGAGAATCCTGCATAGCTGCAGGGCAGTGATTTTCCTCACATCATCTGTCAAACCACTGCTGCTGCTCCTCCTTCTGCCATCTCTGCCTCTGCACCTTTCCCATCCATCACACAACCCCAGATCCAACTGGCAGACTCTGGCAGATTGTGATAGATTCTGAGTGTCAGACATGTCAAGGTCATATGTAACTTTAGGGTTCAGATCACTGAAACAGCAGAATGCTGAATGAGAAGTTCATCTTAGGGAAGGTGTGCTTTGAAAGGGCATCTCCTGGGGCATGAAGTGAAACCCAGCTGGATCCCTGCTGATGTGCTGAGCTCGGTATGGAGGGATTTATTGAATATCAGGAGTCACTCCATGCAGCTAAACCCAGTGCCTGTGCTTGAAACTGATCCCTGACAAGGAGCTGGGGTTATATTAAGATTAAATCAACTTTTTTTTCCCATATCACATGGAGACAAATATTCATTCCCACTTAAAAGCAGTCTGCCTACAGTGCAGGAAAAAAGAGATCTAAAATTGGACTACTGGTGGGAAAATCCCTCTTTGCATTATATTTATTCTACAATAACAAGCATGTCATACCCTCTTTGAACACAGCTTGCTGTGTCTGAGCAGGGTTGCACGTTAAAGAACACTCTTTTATTTCCAGWTTCCTCCTCCCTTCCCAGCTGGAACATGCATCATCCTCAGCATTTCCTCTTGGCTTGGTGAAGGATACCAGGAATGATGAGGYGGGAAAGGCTGTGCTGGCTGGGAGATCTGTGGGCACGTGGTCCACGCAGCCAGGGCAGGCTCTAGCCAGCCAGAAGCACATCTGGAGATGGCAGCTCACATCCCTCTGTTTCCTAGCTGGTGCCAGGAGCAGTGTCAGCCTGCAGACAGATTCTGGGAGAGTCAGGGAACAAGCCTTGAGCTTGCTTTTGTGCAAGGACATGTGTGAAGAATAGTCACCCCATTTTATGTTCAAAAGTGAGCAGGTGGAGCACAAACCTCAACAGGGTGTTGAGAAACCATGAGTTGTTGTAAAGGAAAAGAATGAAGTGTCTCTAGCTTGATGAATTAAAACAATATTTAATTTATTCCTTATTATTATTATATAATTCCTATATTATCCTTGGGACTCAAGGCCTGAAAACTTGTGTGTAACCCTTATGGACTCCTAACCTTGACCTTGATTTCCCAGGGCTCCAGGAGAGCACACAGCCCATGGTCAGCCTAACCACAGGCACAAAATACCCCTGAGTTCCTGTGGTGCCCAGCGGYTTCCATGGTCCTGCCTCCTGTCAGGGCAGGTGTGCCCGTGCTGAGCTCCAGGCTGCCCACTCCCCCTGACCACAAGCCCACGTCTCAACACAGCACTGCCACCACAGTTCCTGTGTCCTGCAGCATGGCTGCCTCCAGCTCCTGTTTACTTGTAAGGGAGAGGGTGTTACTACGTTTGAAAAATAAGAAATTAGTTTCTTCCATGCCATTTCATTGCTCCTGCTCCTGATTCTGTTCCACAGGCTTGTCACCCCTCAGCAGCCATGGCTGTGTGACAGAAACAAAGTCTCTTTGTTTGCTGTGGGTCCCTGGGCCCTGCTGGGACTCATCTCCCRCTGGACTTTGCTTTTTGTACTAGTTCTCCCACTAATGCTTTTTCCTGCTGTAAGCTTTGAGGTGGTTCCGTTTCACCCTGCTTCCTCAGGGAGTTATCCTGCATAAAAATGCTGTAGCTCTTTTCCTGAGGTCCTTAGGACATGTTATAACTATTTTTCATATAGATGCAAAGAGGCTGGCAGTATTATATTCAGATGGAGCCATTTGTCACCAGAGGTTAGCAAGGCCGAACATAATTTAATAGCATGACAAAATTCTTCTTCTGTTTTTGCTGAAGCACCAAAGCTGTGGGTGAGAACATTTCAGGCCTGGGATCCAGACCTTGTCACTTCTGAGTAATGATGGGCACAGCTCTGGGGGCATTGCTAGAAGGGAAGCCTGACATATGGTGCTAGCCTGACAACTCTGGGGGTAGCTGTTATTTTCTGAAACTTTAGCRTTTATTTTATTTTATGCTGATCAGGAAAGCTCCGAGCTGAGAGCAGATAGCACTGATTTGCTCAGGGTTATTGCTGGTCAAAACKAAACAGTGCAGCACTCCATTCTCCCAGGCAGCTATTAAACTGGATRTCATTTATCCATCAGAACTTCACAGGAGTTCAGCTGGGAGTGAAAGCACACTCAGCTGGGCACTATTCACTCACACACAGAGGGCGTTGCGGTTCTTCGTTCCTAGAAACCCAAACCAGAAGTGAAAACCCCAGATGCCCTGACCTCGGGCTATTAACAAACACTTCTCTTACTGTTTCAAACCTCTTTTCTCAGTAATATTGTTTCCTCTTTCTCCCTCCCTAACTTGAGGAGACCAGATGTGGTATTGCAGCAGCTGCTGACCCACTGGCCAGCAGGACACCCCTTCAAGGCACCTCTGAGCTGCTGCAGCTCTGCTTTTGGGGTTGCTGGGAGTGGCTGTGCTTCTCTTTTCTGTATCAAAACATGTCCTGTCACATTATCATCYAATTCAGCCCTCCTGCATCAATTTGAGAGCTGTTTATTTGGTGAAACATAGGCTAAACTTGCTGTGGACACCATCACAGAGATGCATCCCTTGGGCAGTCTTTTCCTCCTTATCACGGGAAATGGAGATTGCACAAGGTACTGTGATAACAGAAACATTTCCCTGAAGCAACTATTGACAAATCCATTGTCTTTCTCAAAGTCTGTATTAAAACTACTGGTTCTGAGCACTATGGTCTAGCAGAGCTTGGAGGACCTCAGCAGCTCAGTGTCCCATGTGCAGGTCTGGGGCAGGCCTGCACACTTCTTGGGGATGGGGCAAAACAGCACTTTGGAAAGACAAATGTCTCTAGGAACATGGAGAGTGGGAGAAACAGAGCCACGAGGCAATATCCATTTACCTCTGCAAAAGAAATTAACAGATTGTGATAWCCAGAGGCTTTGTAAGGCACTTTGCTTTCCCTTTCAGCTTTGGCTGATTTTGCTCCAGTGCATAAAAATATACAAACAGTGAAATCTACTCATTCTTGGATGAAGAAAAGCCTAAAGTTAATGAAACGGCTGCCATAATAATTCACACCTAATTACAACTCATTACAAGGCTGTGTTGCTACAAATGTGMCAGAGGCCAGTGATTCCCTTAAAATAGTATAACTGATTCATAGGTTTGRGTAAATAAAAGCATAACAGCAAACACTGATTTACTATTTGGGAAAATTTTACAAGTTTTCAGGGGAAGTTGTATGATCCAGAATGAATTGGAAGTGTGCTCAATTTGAGTAAATTCTTTCGATGAGTAATTCAAGAACAGAGATTTCCAAATCCTAAAACCAGGACAACATCTTGAAGTGGCAGGAGCTGTCAGAGTAAGTTCTCAGTATGAAACTCAAGTCTGTCCCATAGCTATAGGGTGGCAAGGTGGGTATCAGGGCTGTGCCCCGTGCACTGAATTAATGAATTCCCTGGGTGGTCCAGGAGCATCCCAGCTTGTCATCAGCACAGATGAGATAGCAAAGCTGGTTTGAGACAAGAGACTGCCTTGAAAACAGGTCTGAACTCCTCAACACATCCACGATTAAGTAATTGMCACTCAGGAGTTCTCCAGGTGGGAATTTTTGACAGTTCAACATATTCCCCCAGGTAGCTCCTGCTGCAGCTCATCTCCTTTGTATATCTAAGTGTGTTGGGGTACTTGCTGATTCCCTGACTTCTGGGACTGAGGCTGGGCTTTTTTAAGGGGCTCCCTTATGGGAGGAGACCCTCTTGGAGTGGTTTTGTGTTAGGAAAGAGAGATGCATTGATTGTTTTGGTCTTTAGGTTTTTGTTTATTACCGTTTTATTTAAAGGTTTGTACACTGTTCACACTAGGCTCAGCACACTGGAAAAGCACTGCAAAAATGGCTAACAATTTTTTGTTACAAGGYCTTTTAAAGCTAAACTATCCAATTAAGAACTGACACCTAGATTATTTCCSCTTTTAACCCAATAACTGATCCCAAAGAGCCCACAATGTGGATTTTTCCACCCAATTACAAAATGCCACCCAAACKCATGAAGAAGGAGGAAGAAGAAGTATGAAGAAGAARCTCAGGATGACACCTTGTGCCCTCTATCTTGTTTCCACCCACAACATATTAAAAATCCCAAAACCTAAATTTCTTACCTAAGTGATGCACCTACACTACTCTCTACAGTCTACTTTACACCTCAGTGGATTCTAGTCTATCTTGAAGTTTAGGAAACTTTCTCCATRAATGAGGGTCAAAGTCAGTGCTCCCCTGGGGGTCAGGGCACCCCAGAGCAGACAGAGAAATATTCCTGGTGCCCTGGGTTTCCACATGAATGCTTATGTGATGATTCACATAAACATTCAATTCAAATGATTATGTGATGCATCGTGGGTGCATTGTCCCWGGCGTTCTCATGAGATTCTGCTGCTGTAGCAGTTGCAGAAGGGATCACGTTGTATATAGATGTGACATTTGCAAGTAGCCAGTACAAACTGTTCCTGCAGATGCAAAAACTATTCATGTAGGACAGTGTTTTGTACACAGTTAAGATATTTAAACCAGTTTTGTKTGTAGTTGTCACAGACAAAACAGTTCAGAATTGGGATATTTTGCTTAATTTAGTCCCAGACCACACAAGCTTCTGATACCTGATTTGGATATTAAGAGAAAAAGGAGCACAAACAGCTAGACACTTTATATGAAACTCCACCCTTCCTCCTTCCCAGTTTCAACTTCTTTATTTTTTCTGCAGTCACAATTGTTCCATCACAACTTCCTGGCAATGGGATGGGTGGAAGCAGAGCATGTGACATTTCTGCTGCCCCTGCAGCTGTTTCTACTGTGCTGCCCTTTGTGACACCCTGAGCAATGGCTTCCCCCACACTGCTCACCATGGCCTGTGCTGCTCTCCCCCTGTGTCCCTGCTCTGGTACAGCTCTCTCACAGGTCTGCTTTTTCACCAGATGGTTTCCACTTATTTCAGGGCAGGCTGGAATAATTYTCGGCAGGCAGCAAGGCATGGGCTCACCCCAGAGGGGCCAGCACTGCAAGCCAGTGACACAGGAAGCCTGGTGACACCTGCCCAGTGCAGCAATATGGGGACGAGGATGGATGGCCACCAGGATGGTCACCATGGCTTGCWGCCAAGCACTTGTACAGCCACTTCAGTGGGGGCACTCCTGTTGGCACAGGACAGCAAAATTTACTTTAAACAAACATTCTCTCAATGAGTATCTCTGCAACATTGGCCTGTGTGAGGAAAGGTTACTACAATGCCTCTCTAGCACTCCATGTGAAAGATGCACAGCTCAGCAGCCCAAAAGCATGGACATGAGGGTTACCTGCCTAGAACAATCAGGCTCACTTCAACTGAAAACTGCAGAAACCATCTTAGAAGTAGAGCCAAATATTATCAGAGATAATTTTCTGGTTTCTGCTGACAAATGAAGGGGATCTGAAAAGAGGCTGTGTGTCTGTCCATCTCTCAGAGAGCATTGCAAGGAGCAAACCTGCCAGCCTGATGCCTGTGGAGGAGCATTCTTACTTTAGGATGAGTTTCAGGGCTGGTGTTGCCATGTGTGTGTGTGTTTGTATAAGAGGGAATCTGCCAAAATTGCAGAATGGATATCAAAGCCCTGCCCACTGATCAGGTCAGACTGATGTAGCTGCCACCCTCTTTAAACAGAAAACCACTGAAGCTCACATAAAGTGTCTCAAGCAACTTCTCTGTGTAGTTACACTCTGAGCTGGGAAAACAGCCTCCTTGTATCATGTAAGAGCTGTTGGGGCCTGCTCCAGCTGTGTCCATTTTGGGTAAGGATTAAGAGAGGTTTAAGTGAGYAGGGGCAGCCTGAAAAGCTGGGACATTTGAGGGGATTCCATCCTTCTTCTTTCTGCTGGCTGATTTGGGAGTTCTCACACCTGATCATTTTTCACACCAATGCTGTTGTATATGAAGGTACAATGATTGCTRTAATTACATCACTTCATTGATCTARGTCATTTCTGACAGCTTTTTTTGTATTTATCTAAATTTATAAAGAATGATGTCAACTCTGGTAGTAGTTATAAAGCCCTCAAATACCCTCAGATATTGCTGTCCAGAATAAGTGCACTGTGAAATCTAAACATTTTTTTCAGAATATGCTTTTAAGKGAAGAAAACCATGGCAGCTTCTCAGAGAATACTGTTTGCAGTAGCCAGGCACTTAGTTTTAATGCTGATCCCTAATCCTACTTTGAGTAAATCAAAAGTGGAAATAAAATTGTAGCATTACACAATTGCTAAGGCAGTCAGTTCTGCTGTCAGCAGATGTGATGGCCAAAGATCCCCTTAATCACACACATAGGATGTCTGAGTGATACATCCCTGGACAAAAGAATAAATATCAATGTGAAAGTGAAACATTGGAAATGTTACATGTAAAACTGAAGTTATGTACTGTGCCAGAGGGTTTGAGTCATAGATACATTTCACTGTAATATTAGAGGCTGCAGACTGTGAAAATGTCATCATTAGCACAAGTTGTGCCCCCTCATCAGGCAGAAATAAAATACAGAGGTCACTTAACCTGCCACATACTGCACTCTTTTTCACTATTATGGCAATAGTAGCTCCACTGAATTCCTATGTGTAATTTATTTCAGGTACAGATAGGTGAATCAATATATATTTATTTTTAAATGTCTGTATTTAAAATATATTTTATACATATGGTATATGGATCTTATTATTTCAAATAGTTACAAACTTCTACAATCACACCACAAAGGCTTCTCAGAGATTACTGATTACTGATTACATACTCACAAATTACTGATATTTACCCCAGGGTAACTACTGTCACACCATGTGTATCTTTTGTCCGTCAGATACATTAAATTGAGATACACTCTGCCAAGTGATGAATGGCTGTTTTCCCAAATTCCTTTAAAGATGCTCAACTTTTAACTGTCCTTCTCAGACACCAGATGAAAGCAGCACTCAGACACCAGATGAAAGCAGCACTCAGACACTTAACAACTAAGTTTTGCTGCACAACTTGTCCCAAGGCCAGGGTAATGGAGGTTCCTTGAGGACCTATGAAGGTGATCTCTGACAACACGTTCTTGGCTGGCAGGAGTTTCAACACATAATAAATACCTGGAATATATCCAACTATTTTGGGAGTAGTTGTATAAAATCTAATCTGATTCAGCATTCCTGTGCAAATGTTGATGGATAAAATGGCTCAAGATAATTTTAAATAGAGACTGTCTTCTTCATTCCCTGTGCACTCCCTTTTTCTCTTATTTTCCTTAAATCTTCTTTTGGCTTTGAAGTCCCCAATCCCATTTTCATTGCACATCATTATTTGTGTAAAACCTGGAAACTGAAGGGTTGTTTAATTTCAGTGTATGCCTGCAGACTAGGCTAAAGTCCATGTGAATTACTGTATTCCTTGGAAGGCCTTGGAAGCAGCAAAGGGCAATATGTGAGTGCAACTTGTGAGGGGCTGCAGCTGTCTGTTTAATTAGTCTGAGACTGCATTTTTCCAGAGTGAGTTAAGAAGCTGTGAGCTGTGGGCTGCTAGCTGACAAGGCTGTCACACCACAGCTTCAGGGGATCTGAACCTCTGCATTCACAGAGGAAACAAAGCATTTTCATGGCTGCATGCAAGAAATATCCTGCTATAAGAGAATAATTAGCACTAGTACAGATGGAGCCCTTATCTCCATCATCTCCAACAAATCTTTCAGAGATTGAGCGTCCAACCTTATGTAAATCCTTCTCTGTTTAGTACCTGAGGAGTACAAGGAGTCCAGATTGATTGAACTCCTGTTACAAGGCAGATGCTGAAAAAGGTCTGGTGCAGATTTKACTTATTGTCTAATGAGGAGGAGGTTCAGGAGGATCAAGAAGCTGCTGCACATGGTCCATTTAGAGAGACTGGGATTCTATACCCCGGAGAAGAGAAGGGTCTAAATGATCCATGGCAGAAGAGCAAAAGATAATCAGCTCAAATTAAAATTTAAAAAGGTGTACCAGGTCTGGACATTGATAAAAGTTTCTTCACCATGAAGAAATTCCCAACAATCAAGCATTAGAGCAGATTGTCCAGAGAAGTTGTGGAGCCTCCATCCTCTGAGGATTTCAAGACCCAACTGGATACAGCCCTGAGGGACACAGTCTGATCCCACAGATTACTCTGAGGCCTCCTGAGGTCCCTTCTAACCTGAATTAGTCTAAAATGATCTAAATGTTGTGGAGCTCTCATTGCTGTTGCAGTTTGTCTCTGTGCCCCATTCCCAGCGGGCCTGGTGCCACAGCATGGATTCTGTGTTTGGGTAGGGACAGGGAGGGTAAGTTCTAATGGCTTTTAGTGGAACTTATCTCCAGCATACACTGCTCTCATGCTGACTCACAACTGTCTGTGCATGCATAACTCATTCATGTGGAGAAATAAGAGGCTCCTGTCTTGCTTTGTTTTACCTATTTCTTCAGGCCTTTCTCCCTGCTTTCAGCATAGCATYAGAAAGGTGCTGCTGATGACTGCTTGGACTCTTGAGAATGCCAATGTGGCCTGGCAAGGTTAGTGGAAGACAGAGGAGGGACACTCTAGCCCAGAAGGTTCTGGAAAAGGAAGAAGGGGCCACGTGGAAGACAGTGCTGTACTGTTTTTCCCATGTTCAGAGAATTAATGCAGTGGCAATAACACTRACAGTAACCACATGGGGCCCAGCACACCAGGGACAGGAAATGAAAGTGGACGCTGCTCAGAGCAAGCTCTTTTCTGCAGAACTGCAATCACAAGGTACACAATCAACACAATCACTGCAGCATGGTCTTAACCAGAATGACTGATGTGATGTAGCTGGTTACTGTGCAGGAGTCTTCTCCAGCTGATGTCAACCAAGGGAAACACCTCTAACAAATCTAGCCCACTCCACTGCCTGTAACTGCTCTCCAGCAGGAACAGTGGCTGGGACACCTTTGGAAAATGCTTGCATTCACAGTGTGTTGCACTCATGCCCCTTCTCCCTTCTCTTAGGYTTGAAGCAACTCTACAAAGCAAAACAGTCACCACTGTTAGACTTCTGGGTAGCCAAGGACCATGGCACGAGGACAGGGTGCTGGTGGCMGGAAGAAATATGTTCCCTGATTCCATTGGATGGACTTCACCTAGAGCACTGTTCTTGACCTTGGATGGGAACACCAAGCCCAAGTCCAAGGTTCCCTCTACTATGACAGGCCTTACATGGAGGTCAAGCTGCCTGTGGCACCATGATGAACTCATGATCAAAGCTTTTATCTAGATTATTTKCAGTGAGATAATTTTTGACAAGTCCTTAGCCATAGTATCCTAAATCTTGACAAACATGCTGCCAACAAGCACCCCCTTCGAGCACCACTGCAGCAAAACCTGCCCTCCCTCTTTCAGCACAGCCTCACACAAACCATGTCAATTCTAAATCCCACATCTTCCTTCTGTAGGAGGATGAAGTCTGGGACATCTGTCTTTGAGAATAAGGAGGAACAAAAACTAATCCCATAAACTTAAACTGGATAAAGAAAGGAATAAGGGTAGCAAAAAGAATGGCAAAAACGCCCTGCAAGAATAATAGAAAATAGCAGCAAAATGCAGTGCCCATGGCAATGGGCCCTGGCAGCAAAGTGCAGAGTGGGGGCCTTGTCTGGGCTATGGCACAGGTCAGGGAGGAACACCAATGGAGGGGTCACAGAATGAGGTACACACAGTGACAAAAGCTCCACAAAATGGTAACTCTTCCAGATGACTACATGGACTTGAAGATTCAAGGGCTAAACAAAATTAAAGGCTATAAACTGTTCTGAATCCAGAGCCTTGGACAAAGCTGTTGACTGAAAAAATACCTGAGGACATTTAAAAAATGGTTACAGATTTGTATGCCTTGACTTCCCAAATTTATTAAATGAAAATAATGTTACTTACTCAACATATTTTACATGCTTCMTTCCTTCAATGTTGCAAGGGCTCTAAGATTTTAGGAGGGTAGGCAGATACAGAAGTATAAAACATATTCTTTTTAATTGCCATCTTATTGATCAAAATTTCTCATATGCTTGGAAATTCTGCCTGAATTGAAGTGACTTTTCAAAGCCATATAGCAGTGTTTGACTACATGTGGAAAATAATCTGAAGACCTTTGTTCCAATTAAGATGAAGAGATGGGAAATTTATTCAGAACGCTGGAATAATATTCTTACTTAAAAAAAAACAAACAACAAAACTGTAAAGCTCTGTAAGATAGTGAAAACACAATAAAAAACCTTACAGAGTAGAAATTCTTCTCATCTCAAATCTCTCTGGAATTCTGATCTGGCTACAATAGGAGATATTAAAATGTAAAATGTAAAATCTCAGTTCTAGGAATAATAACCAATTAAAAAAATCTGTGTAAAGTACATAAAAAGGCATTTACCAAGGACTCTATGTAATCAACCTCCATTAAAGAGAAGTATGTTTTCAAAACCTAACTACACTGATGGCTTTAGCAAAATCTTCCAACAATTTTGTGATGTCCCACCCTTCAGAGGAAGGGAGTACCCAAAATCCATAAATGCTCATGGTTGGCAGGAACAACAAAAGTCAAAGAGTCTGCAAAAACTCAAAAAGTTTTATTAGTAAATTACACATTTTGCATGGAAATTGCTATATTAGCCCCTGGCCTCTTACATAAGTACAGAGCAGTGGGTTTTGTATAAAGGGGTAAGATGAAAGGGAAGAGAGAAAGAAAGAGATGAATTAAAGAGAAAGAGAGAGAAGGAAAAGAAAGAAAGGAAGAAMGAGATCACTGYTCCTGGCTCCAGTGCTGATGTGGCTGAGGGGTRTCCAGGGTCCTGGGAGAACTTGGGGCTTGGGGGGTACCTTTTATAAATCATCTTCCCTACCCTGAAGACAGGTTCTTGCTTTCTATGCAAATTAGTTGTTCTGTACAGCCCACTCTTTCAGACCCTTCTGGAAATGGGTTGGAGGATTTGGGGGTCTTGTTGCCCCCCACCAGTCCATGCCCACTTCTTGATCTTATTSCTGTGCTTGCACTGGGCTGAGTTGTGCTTATCCCCAGGAATCACAACAAGGATATTTGTCCCTCCAAAGTGCTGCCCTGCCTTCTCATGGCCCCCTTCTCAGCCACATCCTGCTCTTTCTCACACCATGTTATTATTACCAACAAGCCTTGGTAACCTACCTGCAATCCTTGGCTGGCTCCACAGCCATCCAGCTATCACTGTTTGTAATTAACCCCTTATCTTCTGGCCTTCCACACATTTGTACATGACAATATAGTGATTTTCCCACTATTCATTTTGTAACGCAAGACCTTCTGATCATGACATAAATAATCAGTGATTGATACTTGTAAAGTAAAAATACAGTCAACTGAATAACAGAATATACATTTCATCTTGTCCACTGTCTAGTTCATAGAAGATAAGATTMTACTGCTCCTCCTGATAGTGTTTTTAATACTGAGAGACCCAGTCCTGGYCAGCTTTATCAGATTAAACATGACAGGCTTGATATTGATTTGATATTCAGTCACAATAATATAACATACAGTCGTTTTTTTCACTGTTTGAAAATCTGATTTTATCCAATATTTTAAAAGAATTTTATTAATTATAGAGATCTTTATTGATCTTTGGAGGATTTAACTGTCATGATTTAACTAAACTGGACATGGATCAGAAAAAAAAGGCATTTTGAAGTTGTGCTAATGAAGTCTCTTGCTTCTGTTGAATCAGAGTTCACACCTGATTTTACTTAAACCAGAAGAGAAGAAAAWTTGAGCTTAAATTTGCCTGTTTCTGTAATAATTACACCTGTTTTACATTGCAGTAGCCACCTTTGATTTTGGTGTGTTCATGCCCATTTTATATCAACATAACAGGGACTGAAACAAGGCCCACATAATTTGACTCTTCTTAATTCACACAGCTAAGTTGTAAATATTCAACATGTATGAAGTGGGTAAAAGCTTATACTCCAGCATAAAAATTAGKTCATCTTTACTTACATCATTGCCACTGACTGCCAGGCAGAGTCATGCAGACAGAGGCAGTAGAAGATTAAAGCACTTCAATTGTGCTGCTTCTGTGTTAACTGATAGGTGCTGCTAAATGAAGTCCAGGTTTTCCCTAGGCACTCATAATTAAGCATATTAAATCTAAGCAGCAATTCACTGTGTTTTTCTAAATAACTCAGCTGAAGACCAGAAATTTCACCAAAGTCTTCTATGCATTAATAAATCACAGCAGCATTTGCAGAAATATTCACAAGAGTATTGGTACATCTTGCCTCCTTATGACAAATGTCCAGACTCAAAAAGTACACAGGAATATCTATGTAGAGAGGGGGTTCAGCATGTGTTGCTTGTACAGATTTGTCCCACCATCAGSAGCTCACCTCCTGAACCAGAACTGCTCTCAATTACTTTCATCTGAACTCAACAATTAGAGGAAATAGTGACTGCAGAAATTGCTGAAAGGAATTTACATGGCTTGCAGTGCCCTTCAAGGGGGACACCTGCAGTTGCAATCTACATTTATTCCTCTGATGGATCTTTCAATCAGCTCACTTGGAGAATCATAAATAAGAGCCATGAAGAGGTTCTGCCTGTGCACAGTAAAAGGGGAACAAGGGATTYATGTACCACACTTSAGATACCTTTCTTCACTGTTGGCATAGCCTGCAGGATCTTCCATAATCTCATTTGTGGTGGCAGGAACCACTGGTGCCTGGATTCCCAACACCTGCATTATCTGAGCAAAAATGCTGCATCATCTGAGCAAGTGTTTGGGGAATTTTCAGACTTAACAAGTAGGAAAGAGTGAGTAGCTAAAAATAACACATCTCATGAATACATATAGACTTTAAAGAGTTTCTTTTTGGAAAGAGAAGCTAAAATAAAACCTCAACTTGTTTCCAACTCTTTTTTTTTTTTTGGCTAGAGCATGCTCAGGATCCCAGATAACCCCAAAGGTATGGATGACCCAGCTTTATTTACTGCTCTGACACAGAGTGAGGAGCCCTAAAACCCTGCAACCATTGTCTCCAAAGATTCCAGTTTCACCAGAGGGGTCAGGCATGGTTTGCCCTTAGTGAAGCTGTGCTGGCTGTCTCCCTGTTTTGTAKGTGCCTGAACAYTGCTTCCATGAGGRTCTGCTCCAGGATCTTCCCRGGCACAAAGATGAGGCTCACCAGCCTGTAGCTCCTTGGGTCTTGTTTTCTTCCCTTTTTAAAAATCAAGAGCAATGTTCCCCTTTTTCCAGTCACCAGGGAGTTTGCCTGACCACCAYGGTTTTTCAAACACACTTCCTCTGCCTCATTCTTTACCAGCAAGGTCTCCTGGGCTGCTGTGCCTAGAGAAGGAGCAAAGGAGAAWTGTCTTCTCCTTGGAAGAGGATTGAGGCAAGTGCCTCCTGACAAGTCTAGGCTCATCCAGTATGATCAGATCACACATGCTCTATGTACCTGAAGAGTTTAGGGAGCATCTYACAGCAGCCTTCCAGTGCCTGAGAAGGCTGCAGCTGAATATAAGGGTGGGGAGAAATCACTAGGAAGATAATTAAGCAAAGGAACAAATTCTCTAGAGACACTGGAGAACTTGTGTTCTTGGAAATTTTCAAGACTCAACACAACAAAGTCCTGATAATACTGTCTGAAATCTTCATTGACCTGTTTGAGCAGCAGGCCAGACTCAAGCTAGAGCTCTTTCAAGGGCGGCTTCAACCTGGACAGCTCTATGAATTATCACATGGTTTAAGTGGCCYGAGATTCAACAGGAAATGGCTGAAAAATAAATCAAATCAGGATTTGCCAAGACTTCAGCTCACCTTTTTCCCGTGGTGCATCTCTTCTCTCATCAGCTAAAAATAACATCATGTTTTTAGAGACTACCATTCTATCAAGGAATATCCTCTGATTCCCAGGTCTGAATCTGGAGCCATACCACCTCCAGACTGCATCTGGAGCTCTCAGAGTGATGTGGATATWTGGAACTTCATAGCTGCCCTCCTTGCCCTAACCATGCCTTGCACATCACATTAAATAACCCCAGATCCAGGGAAGCTGATGYGGCAGAAGAGATGCTGAATGGGGTAACACAGCCAGAACACCACTATGCCATGGGGTGACTCAACACAAGAATTAGGACACAATTCCTCCCTGGATTTCCTGATCTGGTGGAACCCCATAAAACCTGCCTGTAGCCATGACTCAGGAAGGGCACAGAAGATGACTCCAGCACTGTTTGCACAAACAGAGATGTCTGACTATTTCTTCTACATGTACATTCCCTGCTGTTGTCTTCTGGACATTTCCAGTCTTTAATTTCACTCCCACTCCCCTCCATTGCTTCATGCTAGTTTGTGATCACCAATTGTTGGGGCATTGTGAGGATCCCCAAGATGAGGTGAGAGATGAGAATTGACTCCAAGTTCTCAGAAGGCTGATTTATTTTTTTATGATATTATATTATATTTTAAAAAATKATATACTTTAAAAAWTTCTCASTAAAGAAAGAGAAAGAATACATCAGAAGGTCAGACAAGAATGATAATAAAAAACCCATGACAGACTCAGAGAGTCAAACACAGCTGGACTGGGATTGGTCATTAATTAAAAATAATTCACATGGAACCAATCAAAGATGCATCTGTTGGCAAGCAACCTCCAAAGCACATTCCAAGCAATCTGATAATTATTGTTTACATTTTTTCCTGAGGCTTCTCAGCTTCTCGGGAGAAAAATCCTGGCAAAGGGATTTTTCACAAAATATGACAGTGACATTAGTTAGTTGGCCCTCACTGTCCTCTGAATATTTCCCTTTGTGAGGAAAAGTTTTGGCTCTTTAGTATTTCAGTATCAAACATAACACTGCTGGTTTAACTACACAATCAGACATTTTCCCCTCAAATTCCCAGGGCTGGATTTCCATTCTCTCTGTAAAGAAGACCTTTGGGATTAGTAAATATTGCACAACATTTATCAGTTAGTTGTTCTTTAAATCGCAAAAGTCTTCTACATTTAAATCTTTTAATTGGAATAAAATAGCAGATCTTTGTGWCAATATAGGTTAGGTGACTGGATAATACATAGACACCAATAAAGGGACACAGAAATAAATCCTCTTAACAGAAATATGCATTAATTTTCACTACTATGATCAGTTTATAGAGAGAGAACACATAACTATGTAAAACATTGGARGAGGTATCTGTACAGGAAAAATAAATCAGATAACTTCTGATTCCCCAGCAAGAAGAAACTCCTGCCAGCAGCAGTAAAATAGATGCATTAAATAGAAAGACAAAGTGAATRGAAAATGAAAACATAAGGAAGGCACTGGTTCAATATTGTAAAATTAACAAGGGCTGTGGAAAAGTTCACATTTTTTCTGACACCAAGGATTTGACACAACCTACTTATCTCAGTGAGTTCACTGGCCCACATATTTCCCCAAATATTTGTGGAATGATTATTAATTGCTACGTGATAAGATAAATGCCAGCTTTTTTTTTTCCTTGAAGATTATCTCATATTCCTGTTTAAGAAGTAATACTTAGATATGACTATTGTTTTATCCCAATTTCAGTACTGTTTTGACACAAAAATCATACCTCTAAAAATAAGCCATCTAAAATCTCACTTCTGTTTCCACTATCTTTGAGATCTCAGGATCACATTTCAGAGAGAGAAATAGAAAAGATACCTTGCTAACAGTCCAGAGAAAGGACAAGCTAAAAACAACTGTGAATTTCAGGGGTGTGTTCCAATACTTGTTTCATTTCTTGAGAAAACTGAGGAAGAAATTGGACTAAAATCAGGAACTGAAGTCAGAGAGCTTGGCAAATCTTGGGGGAAAAGAGGAAATGCTGTGTGCAGGGGCCATGCTGTAATTCAGCTCATTGCAACTTATCACCTTTGCAAACCCTCCAAATGTCACCACAGTGAAAGGGCAGAGCAGACCCTACAGGTATCTGTTAGGTAGGTGCAATCCAAATCAAAGAGCTCAGCTGGGACCCCACGCTGATTCCTGATSCAGCACAAGCTGTCACATGGAATGCCTGCCCTCTCCCTCCCAAACAGGCACAGGCAGCTCCTCCTTCTACTGCTCAGCCTCATAATTTAAGAAAATGTGGGGTTTTTTTAAATGTATGGATCAGTCTGATCTGTACTGAAATTAAGGTATAAAGTTCATTCCTGTCTCATCCTGCCACAACAGGCTCCAATCTACAGTTTCCATTTAATGTTTAATTACAAAGCACTAAATAAAAATTAGAACAACTGTGAGTAAATTTGTAGAGCTTTTCATGGGCCTTGGGTCTTCAAAGAGACAAGAGCAGCTGTTGGTTGTAGTAAAGTTGTTTATTGCATGCRTACATCAGTCTTGAAGGCAAGGAGTCCAGATTAAAGTCCATGATAAAAGCTTTCTGGCACAAAGTCCTGAGCAGAAGCAGCAGCAGCAGCTCCCACACCTTTTTCTTCTTCCTTCCTCTTCTTCTTTCCTGAATACCTTTAAAAACAGGGACATCCTTTAGGATTGYAATTATACCTTACATTTTTTTGCTTCTTAAGGTAAAAAGTCTGCACAAAGTCTGCATCCCAATACAGGGATTTTATYCCTAAATCATCCAATCAGCTAAAAACATGATTCTAAAACATTCTTCCTAAACTGATCCTGGCTTGATTCTAMTGTGTGAAAGTAATGTCAGTTCTTACACAAAATCTACGCACATAATTTTATCTATTTACACAAATGGTTCTAGCTGCTCTATCTAGAAATGCAAGCAATGTTCTGCTGTGTTTTCATTATGTCTAGAACTAATTTTGTGAAAGGTAACACTACTGTGAAAAACACGTTCACTCTCCTGTGAAAATGTAAAAGGTTTAATAAAGGACAGTAGGAGACAAGGAGCGTAGAGCAAAGGTTATTATTACAGCTGGGTGCCTCTGGGCACTCAGCCAAGAGCACGCTGTTATCTTTGGGGATASCCCTTAAATACCTTTTCATTACATCAGCCTGYTGCATATTCATAGACCCTTATGCATGGTAAACTTTCTTCTCAAACTAGTTTACATATTCCAAGAATTGTTTAGCATGGCTCCTCCTTGGATCTGCCTTTTTAGAGCATGTGTRTTCCTTGGTAGTGGTTTTAGTCCATTCTTATCACCTCCAATTTATGGGCCTTGGTCCACACTGTCTTCAGACAGTGAATGCTGATAGTTGGCATATCAGCAGGTATCTTCTTCATAYGTTCATTGGATGTTATCCCATCCAAGCATGCATTTTAGCACAAGCATACTTCTATCAGCTATTTCACTACTATGTCTCAGCTTAATTAACAACAGAAATAAAAACTATATCTTTATAACAAAGTTACTTTAACACTACACACATAAAATCCATTTTAATATTTGAAAAAAAAAATATTATAATATGTATCTATAACACTACTGACCTTTAAACTAGGCTTTAGGGACTTTTAYTAGCTAACACTGTCTCTTAAGGCACTTAAGATATATTTCTACTTACTTAAAACTAAAACTTACACTTCTATTTCATAACTGTGTGTCTTAATAGACTTCAGCTTCTCTTGAGGTTCTAATTCAAACCCTGTATTCCTTTCTCTCTCTSAGGGACTCAGAGAGGTTTCTATTTCATGCATTCCAAYATAGAGTAGAATTTAATAGGAAGAAAAAGAGCTGAATCCAAATGTGGTGTCATAGAAAACTCTGTGTAGCACAGCAGGTGCCTCGTGTAGCCCAGGGAGCGCTCCATGCCTGTCGGTGCTTCTGTGTGCGCTCAACTGCTCCAGCGCCTGCCTCTCCTCAGCCCCCTCCTCTGCTSACATCCACAGCACATTTCTAGGCCATGCTCCTTGCACACTAATGGGATTAAGCTCTTCACAAAATGCAGCTGCAATCTTTTCCCATGCGGACAGCAGGAGCAGAAAATTGCCCACGCGTTCAAGCAGCAGCCCCAGAGGCAAGGGCGGAGGCGCAGGGGCTCCCAGCCTGTGCCCCAGCCAGGGTGCCTGAGGCTGGGACAGCCCGGCTGGGCTCTGTGGGGAGCACTGAGGGTGCACTGGGTCTGCAAAAAAGCCAAGAAGAAACCTACATCTCATCTACATTGTAGGGATKGCAGGGCAGTGCTCTAGGAGAGTGACCACTGCTCCAGTGACGCTGCATTTCCTGTAAATCAGTCCACAGAGATCCTGGGAACCACAGTGACCTGCGCAGTGCAAGCATTGTGTAAGACCGCTTTACAAAAGCCCAGCAACTTTTTTTCAGAGATTATTAATGTTTGAGACATCAAAGAGAAAGACCTCCAGCTCTGAAAATTAGTTTACTTAGACAAAACTTCATCATTTTTGCACTTACTCACCAAACGTGCAGTTTTAATCCTGCTCAATTCAACAGACTGCTAACATCCTAAGTTTARCACCCAAGGCAGTTTTTGCCTGTTATCATTTTAGGCTAATATTCTAAAGACAAATCTTTTCCCTTCATTTTTACCTTTAAGAAGCAACAAAATACAAACATATAAATTTCCATGAGGATGTCCCTGTGTTTAAAGGTATTCTCCTAGACAATTGYATTGCAACCTTGCACAGAAGGAGCCCAAGGAATGGCTCAGCCCAGCAGCAGTTTACATGCAGCAGCTCTGAAGGAGCAGGAATGCTCCTGCATCTGTGTGCTGGGATTCCTCACCTGCAGCTGGGATGACTTGGCAGAACAGCACTGCATCCTTATGCAGCATCACAGCCCCAGCCACGTTACAAACACCCTTGCTGACTGAAATGGTCTTGATCTGTCTCCCAGTCAAACTGTAATCTGTGGTGCACTGTTATGAGAATGGACAATGCTTGGGGTCTGTCCAATCCCTATCAATTTATATTCACTCTCCCCAGGAACAACAGGAGCAAGGTGTTTCCCTGATAAACCTCACAGTACCTTTTCAAAAAGGACACCAAGGGAGAAAAAATCACATTTTTTTTTAATTATCGTGCAATAAATTTTATAACCTTGTGGTATTTTTTGGTCAGAACACTGTCTGTATAGTAGAGCTTGCCCTCCATACAATTCTTTTAGTGAGCATAAATAAATTATTCAATTTCTTTTTCCCCTTCTCTTTAAAGACACAGTGCACAAGATCCTGAGTGTACTAAAGTCAGTGGCAGCTCACTAGAATGCCACTGCATTTTACAGGATCAGGCTGAACTAGAAAGTGTTTGAGCAGAGAAAAACCCAGTTCAAGGCTGAAGTTCATGTGAGGACAGTGGCTGATGTCATAAACTGTGAAACCGAAACTCCTCTAACTGATGGGTTGTAGCAAAATGTCCACTGTCTGTCCCTCTACTGCTTTTTACAAATATGTTGATTTATCTTAAGTTTGCTTCAGGTGCTCTCCCACAAAKCCAGCATGAATATTACAGAAACTGGGCAATCAGTAAATGTGTATAATCTTCCATGCTGTTTACTCCTCAAAAAAAGAAACTCAGGATAATTGGTGTTTCTAGGGAGTTCTGTTTTTCTGTTTTGGTTTTTGTTTTTTTTCCCTTCACAGAGGGCACAAATCAAATKAAGAAAATAGAACCTTCAGCTTGCTAGAATGAAAATGGAGACCTGAATCATTAGAAAGTCATCTTCTGTATTTATAAACTGGACAGGTGGCATTTGATCCTCAGACATAACTGTGGCGGCTTGGTTGAACTTTACATGTGCTGCAGAAGTGTTGAAACCTTGCATTTTCACCTGGACACACAAGTGTGGTCTGTCCCATGGAARAATACACACTGTGTATTGTGAAACACAAAACAAAAGTCAATCAGTTYAGCTCCAGGTCTCTGATCCCTCCATCACAGAAAGCTCAGTCATGCCCTGCAGACACTGTGGCTGCTGTTGTAGCTGTGTTAGTGCAGGGGCTCTCACACATCAGGTGATAAACAAATACAYAACTAGAAATGGTCTCAGCTCTAGAGGATTCAGCATTTACTCCAGAGCAGTAAACATTGATTAAATTATAAACTTAACTCTAGATAAACAGCAATAAAATCTTCACATTGTGACAGAATATCACAAATTCTGCATTGGCCAAACACTGCTGAAGAAACAATTTAGAAGTATATCTGAATTCAGAAATAAATGTATTGGAAATATTTCATTATTTTTCCTATAAAAGACAGAGGCACTCATTCTTATGAACTCTTATTTGACCAAGCTGATACTCACCACTGTAATGAAGTGGAGGATAGCTGGTTTGGGAGGCAGAGGWATTACTTCGTGCTGATTTGATTCAAAAGCAAAAGAAACTGAGCTGTTTGGATGTCTGGGAATCTCGGCATGTGGAAAAAGTACAGGTGATGGAGTCTAATATTCCTGTCAGCTCCCTTCCTGCACTGCATCCCACACCCCACACCATCACTTGACCAGCTGCAGAGGCTTGTTTTAGTTGCACAKTGTGTCAGGGACACACTCAGTACAGCTCAGAGGTTACAATTACAAAGTTGGCTCAGGTACAGCGCTGCACAAACCACATTACACAGTGCTTGGTGTCAGTTCAGGAAGTGGTTTTGGCACTTTTATATGACCTGAGATATAAAGAACCAGCTTTATTAACCCAAGCCAGCACTATACAACTGTATATCTGAGCCACAGTACAAAACCAAGAAAAGCAGAAATGCAAGACTTGCACTGTTAACTTTAAAAAGCCACATTGGGTTCAGCAAGCTCCTGCTCAGGAAGGTGCTGCTTGATCCAAGCTGATGCTGGACAGATGCACTCAAACACCCATGAGCAACATTCACTCGTCACCCAGCTCCTGAGGAGACCCCAGCACGGACAAAAGAGACAGCAGGTCCACCTAAGTGTCTCTTGGTGGGGGCACCTCAGTACACCCAAAACTGGTGTAATTAGGCTGGATCCACAGTGCCAATTCAGAACCAGTAAGGCATATTTGTAACAGCTATTTTCAGCATGTCCTGTGGCATTTCACCCATATGTATGACAGCAATTTCAAGCTATCTCAGCTTTACAATACTCTGAGCAATGAAGGGACTGAACTTCTGCTACTCTTTGAAGAACATGCAAACACCTCAGTACTGGTTCTGCAATGCATACCAAGCCATCCCCATAATCTAAAATCTGCCTCTTCCAAAAGTCAAGGCAAGAAGTCTCACAGCATGTCTGGAAGTTTTCTAATCCAAGTGCCAGCAGAAACATAGGCATGGGCTTCCAGAGAACTGACCTAGGGGCCAGATGAAGTTCTTAAGAAATTATAATGAAAAGAGAAAAGTTGACTTGCAGTGAGTCACACTCAGAAGCAAAAAAATGGACAAATATGTGAAGRCCAGAAATATTTATTCACTTCTATGGAAAATAAAATACTTCTCTGTGATTCCTTGTGATTGAGATACTATTTAACAGGACTAAAAGTTTAGCAAAGAGAATTAAATTCTCGAGCACATTAAAATCTGCTTAGATGATTTTAGCCAATTATGCACTGATTTATTCTGGAGTCCCAGCCAGGTATCCAAGGTGAAAGAACACAACTAGATGTTGCAGARTGGTGTAGGATGGGAAGCTTTAGAAAGGATAAAAGGAGTATGGCCTTGGAGGAAGAAAGAGTCCACAGGTTCCACTCTGTTTTCCTTACAGCTTCACAGCAAAGAACTGTGTGCAGCAAGGTGGCAAGTGACAGATACCTGATAAACTCCAGCTGCACCAGCCTGGCCATCAGGCACCAAGGGATCTGCTGCAAAAATTGTAAGTTTAAAAACTACCACAAGTAACTAAAGCACAAAGAAGCGCATTTAAAACTCTGCCCTTTTGCCAGCATATCTGAAAAGAAAAACAACAGCATTAAGAAACAATGTTGACATTCAATCTGTCAATATGCCTTGGAATTATCACCCAGATAAAGGGAGCACAGGGGATTTGTTCAGGTTCAGAAGTAACAACAAAAACAACCAGAAACACTAGAGAGGAAAATTCATGCCCTGTACATAATCAYGGTGTGTGCAGAAATTCCAGCCACAGCAATCCTCTATGCAGTGGTGACAGGACTCTCACTGATAGATTAAACAAATATCAAGTTTTGCAGTAGTGAGCAAAGAAAGGATATAGCATAATATCCATCTTAATTTGACTGTCCTTGCGTGCTTCCTAAGAGGTCAGCCTGAGGACACATTTACAGGATAGCCCACCTCCAGATACAGCACCACACTATAGACTTTACATACATAAAATGCTGAGTGCACAATTCTGCTACACAGAGCATCATTTATTATCAGAATTCCCTGGGAAACAAAATATGTCCCTGGATTAATATGAATTTATTAAAGCTACCCTTAGAGCTTTATTTATTMAAAATATCTAAACAAGTGCCTCTCACATGCCAGAGGAAAAACGTTGGAAGATAACTGTTGAAGAACCTCACCTGTCTGTAGGCAAATGGTATCAGAAACAATTTAGCTGGGCTCACATTTAAATTGAAGAACATTATTTCTTGGTGTGGCTCCTTCTGGAGGGAGAAGTTACAAATCCTGATTTCAACAAGCCAGCTGAACAGTCCAAAGTCAGTTTTACAGATAATAGARGACAGATACAGCACAGAAATCAAGTATTTGAGTTTCCCAGGATTATTTCTCTTTCAACATTGTGACAGTACTCCCAGCATCTACAGCTGCAAGAGTTGTATTTAATTTTTTTCCAAATTTAAAATATGTTCTCCTCACCAGCCAATAGTGATTTAACATAGTTCTGTTTAGCACAGTACCATTTTCTATTAATACTCTGAAATGCCCTCACTTTACAATATTTCATTATAGATACARCTTAAGATATGTTCATATGAGCTAAATTAAACCATTATTCAAGATCTGGCACAATGTAAGGTGTCAGAAAGAGCCAGCAGGAGGGGGAACAAGATGCTGACAAAAATTCTGTCTGAGCAAATCATCATTAATTATTCCATTGAAGGCTTGAAGATATATCAGCAGAATTCTGTAGTGAAAAATGCCATTTAAAAACAAAACAAAACAAAACAAAACAAAACAACCTGTAGTATTTTTCTGACTTTTCCAATTACTTGCTAAGGTTTAGATAAAAGACTGATCTGATAAAAAAACTTTTGCTTTTTACTAATCAGCTTTATATTAAAGCAGAATTTTAARAAAATAAGCTTTGTCCCTTGCAGCAGAGAGTCTTCAACTATGAAAAAGGTATGGACAGATAACACAGACAAAGGATGTGTTAAGGGGCAAAGTCCTGATGTGACACCACAGAAGAAAATTTTGTGACAAAACATGGGAGATTTGCATATAAAGATAATTTCAAATTATCACATGATCATGTTGTCACATTGATGGGACACTCCACAAAAGAAATCCTCAGAAGGAACTAAGGAAGAGTTAAGTTTGGACAATTTCAGAAAAGGGGTTTTTTTTATTTAAGGGGGATGTGAAAAAGGTAGAGCAGCTTTCTAAACTAGCAAGCACTTTTAGATCAGTCTTGCCAGTAGAAGAGAGCAGAGTGGGTTGTCTATGCAGCAACAAAAAAGGAGATAAAAAGGGGAAGAGCTACAAAGAAACCATAGAAAGAAAATGGAATTTTTTTTTCTCTGATGGGGAAGTTATGGTAAGAAGATAAGTCTGTGTCCATGAGACTGAACAAAAGCAAGCAGAATGTCTAAGACAAGAATTAGCTGCAAGTTCATGGTGCTAATAGCAGTACAGCAATTACCATTGCTAATTTTATATTCTGGTGAAAAACGGCAYTCAAACAAGATGGCAGAGGGAAGTGTACACGAAACTCCTGATATATGGAATCTCTTAATGTTTGCAGCTTCTTCACAGAGCTCTCCCTGTTCTAGAGAAACCCTTTCCCTCCTGGGAAAATGAACGAAAGTAGTTTCCAGAATCACAGAATGGGTAGAGCTGCAAAGGACCACAGTGGGTGTCTGGTCCAACCTCCCTGCTCAGGCAGGGTCAGCCTAGAGCACACGACACAGGATGGTGACTGCATGGTTCCTGAACATCTCCAGCAAGGGAAACCCCACAGCCTCTCTGGGCAAGGTATTTATAGACATAAAACTGGTGCTTTTCTCTCATGGAATGGCATAAAACAAGAGCATGCTGAAGTCAACAGGGACTCASAAGGGTAACCAAATTAATGTGGCTGACGAGGATGTTATACATACAGAATGATGCCAGAAATACCTAGATCTYATTCCTAACCTTATTCTTTGAATTTATTTTTTTTTTGGACATTCTTATTTCTACCAAAATCGGACTGGTGAAACCCAATGGGTCTGAATCATATWAATAAACAGTAGTTATACAATTTTTTTTATTTGTTTATGATCAAACAACCTAAGTTTTAATTCACCAATGGTTTTACAGAAAAGGCTAACCGAGCACCTTTCTTTTTTTCTTTTTTTTTAATGCAGCAGAGTAGCATTGTTAATAGTTTGTTATTTTTCCATAACCTGATTAGCGGAGAGCAAGACAACAATCTTCCAGTTGTGGACAAGCCATGGCTGTGACAGGAACTGGATTTGCTGCTTTGGAGCAGCAAATACAGAGAGTGTTCTATACTACCAAGTATACAGTGTTATACAYTACCAAGTATTATATAGTGTTATATACTTCTACAACTGTAATATACTGCCAAGTGTTATAGAGTGTTATRTACTACAAGWGTTATATACTACCAAGTGTTCTATACTACCAAGAGTGTTCTCTCATCTCAGAACAATTCACAGACTCATGGAATCCCTTAGGTTGGAAAAGACCTTTGAGATATCAAGCCCAATCTCTGACCGAACACCACCGTGCCAACCAGRCTGTGAAAAACACCAATCACTTGGGTTTTTTAAATTTTAAAAGTTTAATTATAATAAAATGGTTATAAAAATAGCAATATAATTAGAGTAATAATAATCTGGACAATTTGGATTAGGACAATATGAGACAATAGAAACAAAGAGTTATGGACGTCCGGGTACCTCCTTCTGGGCAGCATAAACCCAAAAGAGCACAATGTTAACAGAGGATTAACCCTTAAAAACAATAACCTGTTGCATATTCATACACTTCATACATGATGCATAAATTCCATTCAAACACAAGATTCTGTCTGGTCATCGTCAACTTCTTCCTCTTAATCCTAACCAGTGTCTTCAGGGCTGAATGCGGTGGGAAGAACTTCATTTCTCCTCATAATGGGGCAATAAATTCTCTCGCTCTGAAAGATTCAGGTGTCCTGTGGCTGCTATCTCAGTGCGAGTCCTTTCTTTAGAAAGGACATAGCACGGTTTCTGTTTTAACATTTTGTTATAACCTAAAACTATATTTAATACGCTGCTTAAGAGAATTAGTACATAATAACTTTCTAGCATAACACATATGGTATTCATTTTAATATTTGCGAAAAGCCAATCATAAAATACAGACAGACATTTTCCACACAGACCCTGGCACTGAGTGCCACATCCAGCCTGTCCTCGAGCTCCTCCAGGGACGGTGACTCCAGCAGCCCTGGGCAGCCCGTTCCGATGTCGGATCACCCTTTCTGTGGATAAATTCTCCCCAGTGCCCGAGCTGAGCCTGCCCGGGGCAGATGGAGGCCATTCCCTGGGGGAATGACCGACCCCCATCGGGCTACAAGGCCCTGTCAGGGCCGGKGGGGAGATAAAACACCCGAGCCTCCTCTTCCTCCTCTGTGCGAACGCCAGATAAATACGGATCGAAAATCTCGAGTATTTCCTCGAATTAGAATACCAGTTAAAGCTGTAATGAGTACAAAAGAAAGCTTTTGGAAAGCAGGTGTAACTTTATATGTAATCCCCGATCAACAGCAACTGTAAAGAATGCTCGGATGTATTTCTGTCAAAAAGTGTCATGTCCTTCCACGGAAGGCAGCCGGTGCCGAACGTGGGCAGTGGGGGCGGATGGGGATCGGGCTGCTCGGGAAGGCCGGCAGGTCCTTCCTCACACGGGCATCGGCCCCAGGCCCCGGTAAAAGGTTCCACAGGGCGCAGCGGCTGCCCCGGAGCTCGGCCCGGCCGGGAGCGGGTGCGGCTGCGGGCGGAGGTCCCCCCGTGCCCGGCTGGCGCCGCTGCCGGCGCCGGTGCCGCCTCCCCTTTCCCGGAACCGCGGCTGCCGAGAACCGAAACCGGGGCCACTCCGCGCATGCGCGCCGCCCTCGCCCGCCTCGGCCCCGCCGCCCGTTCGGCGAAGCGCGCGCCGCTTGCTACAGCCAGAGGGCGCTCGCCAGCCGCGCGGTGACGTCACCGGGCCGGCCCCGCCCAAACCCAATGAAAGAGAACGTGCGGCGCGGGACGCTCCCCGCCCGCCCCTCCCCCTGCACCGGCCAGCGGCGGGACCAATCGGAGGCCCCGCTCCGCCCCCCTCGCCGTGACGTCAGGGACCCGCCCCCGGTGGCAGAGCGGTCCAACCAATCAGCGTCCCCGCGCGCGCCCGCCCAGGCCGCGATCCCGTGTTTCCGCCCCGCCCCCTCTCTCCGTGCTCCCCCCGCTCAAAACGCCAGCGGTGGCRGCGGAGCCCGGTTCTGTTCGTGGGGCGGCGGCGCCTCCCGGGGCTCGGCGACATGGAGTGCGCTGCGGCGGGAGCCGAGTTCAACATCCTCCTCGCCACCGACTCCTACAAGGTGGGCACGGACAGCCGGGTGGGAGAGAGGGGGTCACCTCTGCGGACACCGGACCCGCCGGTGCCCGCCGTCTCCGGGGCGCCGAGCCAGGCCGGTCCCACCGCCACCGGCCCCCTGCCCGCCTGGCCGGGGCTGGGAGATCTCGCGGGGCGCCAGTGAGGGTGCCCGGCCTCACCCGGGCGGTGCGGGGGGAACGGCGCCGGCCTGGCCGGGGCTGCCCTTCTCGCCCCCGGCAGCCCCGAGCCGCTGCCCGCGGGGTGCCGGGGGCCGCGCAGCCGGGAGGCAGCGGCGGCGGCGCCAGAAAAGAAAGTGAAAGCGGGCGGGGTGGGCGCCGCCATCCCGCCGCCTCTGGGCGCGGGGGGCGGCCATGGCGGCACGCGGGAGGCGGGGGCCGCCCGGCCCCGAGCATCGTCCGGCCCCGCCGGGCTGCCCGCCCCCCGCCCCGGCCGGGGTCGCGGAGGGCGCGCACGGCGCTGCCGCGGGGCAGCCGCTCCTTCCCTCTCCCGCGCCGCGTCCCTCCCGCTGTGCTCCGCTCCGCCGCTCCTGCCTGCGGTCGTGCGCCTGGCGGCGATGCAGCGCGCTCCGGGAACCGGCTGGCGCAAAATCCGTGTCCGCTAGCCCTGTGCTCAGCTCCGGGCACTGCGGTGTCACATTCGCTCGGCAAAGGTAGAGGTTAGAGCGGAGAGGCGCACGCACGGCCCTCCCTTCGCTTCCTGGAAATAGCGGGGCTGACAGCGGTGACAAAGTGCAGGCGCCCTGTCCGCGCCCCGGGCCGGAGCTCTGTGCCCCGGCAGCTCCGGCCGTGCCTCGCAGCCGGTGTGCCCGGGCCGGAGCTCTGTGCCCCGGCACCTCCGGCCGTGCCTCGCAGCCGGTGTGCCCGGGCCGGAGCTCTGTGCCCCGGCAGCGCCTGCCGTGCCTCGCAGCCGGTGTGCCCGGGCCGGAGCTGCTCCTGCTCCGCGCTCATGGGAGCGCTCAGCCGGCGGGTCCTGGGCACAGCCCCCGTGTCACTCCCCTCGCCGGGCTGCGCGCGTGTGCCCGCCCTCTCCGGGGCTGCAGGGATCACCGATTTCCTTCAGGAGCTGCACTGCAATGTCCACGAGGTTGTTGTCAACAAAACTACAGTAACAGTCCTGGTTGTCGTTGTAAAGCATTTGTTGTGTTTTAGCTCTTTGAGCGTTGGGATGCTGGGATGAGTTTTCAGGGATGAGGGTACTTCTGGATAGAGGAATTGAAAAAGCAAAAGCTATGTTGTGGCCAGGTCTTGTTACTGAGTTGCTACCAAAGTACAAACCTCAGCAGTTGCTGACTTGTGGTGATATTATTATTTTTACTATTATTTTCATTATTATTATCATTACTATAAGTTACATCAAGACATAAAGAAAGTTAACAGCGATTGTTGCTGTTTGTGGGAAGGAGTTTTGGAAGGTGGGGAGATGCTGATAAATCTTGGAGGAGCTCAGTCAGGGCATCCCGATGCAGCAACTGAGGGCTTGCAAAGCTGCTTCCATTCCAGGTGTAACCTGACTACAGTGCTCTTTATGAACCAGGTTTAAGTGTTTGTTATCTAACTTATTCAAATATGGAAGATGTACTTTTTTCTATGTCTGAGACGAATCACATTAAATATTGTAGGCCGGGGTTAAAACAGTATCTACTTCAAATCTAATCTGCACATTACTTTTTCTAAATTCTCTGGGTGTGCTTAAGGATTGATGGCAGTTCAGCACACTGGAGTGACATAAAATCAGTTTGCTTCTGTTTTGTTTGCTGTTTCATGGTATAGATGACCTGGTAGCATTCCAGGAGTGGTAGAAGTCTTAAAGAAGTCAAATAAAGGCCTGAGGTGTTTGTTTGTTGTGTTGTTTTTTCCTTCCCAGTTTAAAACCAAATTTGGATGAGGTTTTCTGTAGCAGCTTAGGAGCATTTTGTATTATATTTAGAACGGTTGCCCCCCTCAGTTGCTTTGTTTGGGCTATTCAAATTGTCTGTCTTTCCACATTCTTTTTTCCAAATCTTAGGAATTGCAGTGTCTCTGAACAATGCTTAAACAAGTAGCTGCTTTTATCTTGTTAGGTAATATGAGCAAACATCACTTATCTTCTCCCTGGATGATACTGTAGTTTCCCAATCAATGAAACACACTTAGTGAGAGCACTTTCAGTAAAATTGCACTAAAATATCTGGTAGTTTGCAATGTCAAGCTTTTTACAGGAGTTACCAAACACTCCTATTAGCAATTAAAACAACAGTGAGAGTTGATTGGGGATTTTTTTCTTTTCTTTTTCTTTTTATTTTATTTAGCTAGTTCTGCTGTATTCACAACTGTAGCATCTGTTTGTGTATGCAGAACTGTCTGTACATAACATTTAGACTGAGAAAAAATATGGATCAGCTCAGAAGTTTACATGGTGATCTAATTGCAGTYGATGCCAATCCATACAAGTTAATGCTGGTGACAAAAATCACGTAGAAATAAACACCTGTATGGTATTTGAACTACACAGGTTTAAATACCATAAACACCATACGGTATGCAGACCGTAGTGAGTGGTACAACCCCAGCTTAGGCAGTTGTCCATCAACAAAAAAGTTGTGGTGTCTCAGGGTCATGTCTGTCACAACTTGTTAGTTTGAGTACTAGCTCCAATGTCCCAGTTCTCTGTTGCTGCAGTTGGAAATTTGGGGTGAAAAAACAACTCATTACTGGTTTAGTGCCTGTACAATTTCAGAAACAAAGTAATTCAGGTGGCAAAGATTTGTCTGTTGAGAGCCTATCCAGCCTCCCCTCCTTCTGCACTATTTTCCTGTCTGCATGTGCGTCAGAGGACATTTCCTCTTAAACAATTGAGATTATTAAATACTCAGTTTCAAAATCTGTCAAGTGTTTTTGAAAAACTGCTGAGTATCATGCTGATTGCTAGTAAAGTGAATACTCCTAGACAGGAGTAGTTCCCAGTAGGTGAATATGCCCTGGTTCCAGTACCGAGCTGCTATTATAGACTGGAGCTTACTCAATTGTACAAGTGCTCCAGGATTTTGAGGCTGGGCTTCAAATTATGCAGTTTATCTCTAAACCCAATAGCAAGATAAATGTTTTTACATCACTTAGATTCTTCTTCCTGTGTACTTTGTTCTGTGTTCTTAAGCTTTTACAAATCCCCCAAAAGTATAATTCCTCCTGTATGCTGGGAATTCTATGCCATCCCCTGAGAGTCTGGGCATGGGCATTTGGTATAGCATGTGTGCAACATGCTGGTAAGTAACAGCAGTCTTTTTAATTCTTCTGATCATGAGACTCTCAAGAGATTCATCAATGCAGTGTTATCTGGGGAACCTCAATGTCTTTATGTGCAGTATAGCAATGGAATTTCTATTAGTGAAGTTTTCTGCTGTTGATTTGGTATTACTGAAAAGGAGAAGTATTTGAAGTTAAAATCCATGTTGATAGAAAGCTGCAAGTGAGAGGGTATCAGCTGTCTCCTTGAAAATCACTGTTTGTGTTGCCTGATGTCTTGGTCTTGTCTGCAGCAAGACACAATTTATATAGCTCCATCTATACAGCTAGCTGTATGTACATTATACAATATTCCATAGCAGTCTTGCCTCTCTGAGACAGTGGGGTTCTGTTCAGTCTCTGCCCTTCCCCAGTGAAAGGGTCCATGCCCTCAGTGCCTCATTTGTCTGACATTGCTGACACACCTCCTCTGCATTTTCTTTCTCTCTGATTCCCAGTGCTCTGTTTAGCCTATATTTGTTTATTTCTGCACAGGCAAGAAATATTCCAGAGTAGAGGTAGTGTAGGTAGTCTGAAACTGTGTTGAGAGGATGGGCTTGGCAGAGCTGTGCTGTTCAGTGCGAGGACAGCCGTGACTGGCRCGGATCAGGCCTCGGTTGGATGGACCATGAGCTGCTATTGACTGAACCTTGTTTGCTGCRGTAATAATAGCTTATTTTGCTTTTGCCAGTGAGATCTGTTACTGTTGCTTGGCATGTTTCATAATTAAGCTGATAGTTGTAATAAGCTGCCATGCAATTACCTCTTAGGAGGAGCTGACTTGCTATCTAGACTGTAAATGAGATCTGTTTCAGAATTAATTTCTTTCTGGATGCTTCAAGGAAACCCAAAATGTATGTTTAAATTCTGTATGCCTTACATGTTGAATTTTAAGTATTTGTCACTTCAGATGACTTTTTACTCTGTGTGGATGTAGGAGAGTGTTCCAATAGGAGAGCACTGCATTCTGAAGCCCTTCACGTGAGTGTGTGTTTATTCTAGGCTCTGACAGCCTGTATATTCTTTATTTAGAAGACTGGAGGTATGTGAGGAGGAAACATGAGTACTCTTTAGCCTACAACAGCCCGTATATATTTTTTTTTCTTAATTAAAATCTTGTGGTGGGAGTGTGAGTGTGTTATCTCCTGTTATTCTGCCAGTGCAAAGCATCAGAAGCGTCTGGCTCGGCACTCCTTGTAAGACACAATCTTCACACTCTAGATTCATTATTTCCCAAGTTTTGATCTGCAATCACATGGTCCTGTTACAAACCCCAAGACACCATTGCTCGAAAGGAGCACTGCAATTGTAAAGCATTCAGATAATTTTAAATTAATGGGAAGCAGCCCTTCTAGAACCACTGCAGCTTTCACTTTGAAAGGTAAATGTTTTTCCTTTTTCATTAAGGAACAGGAAACTTACCACAGCATGTGCAGTAGTACAGCAGACTAGTGACAAATGTGTAGACAGTAAACATAAGGCATTTTGTCATCTCTTTTGTGATAGTCTTGGATGTAAAACTGCTGGCTTGACTGAGGTAGAGTTAATTTCTTCCTAGTAGCTGGWATGAGGCTATGTTTTGGATTTGTGCTGAAAACAATGCTTATAATTCAGGGATATTTTTGATTTTGCTGAGTAGTGCCTGCACAGAGTCAAGGTCTTTYCTGCCCCATACACCATCCCACCAGCAAGAAGCTGGGAGGGGACACCGGGACAGCTGACCCCAGCTGACCCAAGGGATATTCCATACCACATGACATCGTGCTTAGTGAATAAAGCTGGGGGAAGAAGGAGTGAAGGGGGAACRTTTGGAGTAGTGGCATTTGTCTTCCCCAGTAAATGCTACACAGGCTGGAGCCCTGCTTTTCTGGGAATGCCTGAACACCTGTCTGCCCGTGGGAAGTGATGAATGAATTCCCTGTGCTGTGTTGCTTACATGCAGAGAAGTTTTGCTTTCCCTGTTAAACTGTCTTTATCCCAACCCGTGAGGTTTCCACTTTTGCCCTTTGGATTCTCTCCCCTGTCTCACTAGGAGGAGTGAATGAGTGGCATTTGAGGCTTGGTTACCRCTTGGGGTTAGACCACAACAAAAACCATGAAAGTCTTTAGTGGTAAAGTAATCAACTGCAAAATGTAGCTGTTTTTAAGCTCTGTGTTTTTTCTGAGAAATTTAGAACACATTCAGTTCTAGTGCTTACACTTGACCTTGTGTTTTAAATGAATGTGGACCTGGTCATGTACAGCATCTCTGCTATAATGTGCAACTTCTGTAGGAATTCAGTTGCTTGCATGTGCTTTCCTTATTTTTCATAATACTGACTGGTCTCTTAAATTCTTTTTTCTCACYTCTGGTTCTCTTATTTTTCAATACACATATAAGAAATGATGGATGAACTCAAATATGGAGACATTAGAAGTGGTACAAGGTCATMATTCAGTCATAACCTCCATTGGCTTGTCTCTCTCATCTCATAAGAGCTGATATCTCCCAATAGTCTCACTTTGGTTCTTGAAYATTTTCTCAATCTTATGCATTCTAATAAGGGGCCTGGAGTCTCTCTAAGGCTTTCCCCCCCCCTATGGTAATCTGAAGCTCATGTAATCAAACTAGTAAGATTCTACTTGACTCTTAGATTTCTTTTTTTAACTCACTTAAGAATGTCTTGCAYTTTACCTGCTGTTGTTGGATGCCCTTTCTCTTGAATTATTAAAGATTGATTCTTCTGGCATTTCCTCTCTTGTTCAAATAAATTTATCATTTAACTATATTGGCTTTTGGTTTGGTTTTCATTTCCAGTGTCATGGTGTGCATTCCTTCTGTGATTGCTTGAAAGCTACCAAAGCATCCCTGTTGAATATAACTGTTAGTCACAGTTGTGTTGGGCTGTTTCCTGAAGAGGGTCACAATGCCTTATCACTGCTATTTGTCTCATCTCAGTGGGGTGTATCTGGTAGAGCAGTCCCTTTGCTCCTAAGTCCTGGTTCATCTCCTCATTGTTGCTAATAATGTTGTTTTCCATGTARATTGTTGGTAAACTTTGCTTTTAGCTGCTCTGTTGGCTAAATCTCCTAAAGGTTTAGGTAAAGCAGTATTGCATCCATGGCCTTTTTTAGTAATGTTTGTAAATAGTATGTAATGCCACGATTCATGGAGGTCTTGGGGTGCTTTGCAGAAGTCTCCCTGGTGTAAATACCAGCAGTACACTGAAATTGGGTAAGGCAGTGGGGGTGAGTAAGGCATACTGGGGGTGAGGATCCCCCAAATGTCTCTTACAGTGCAGTGACCAAGCCTGTGCTTTGGCCYCTGTGGCAGGGGACCTGCAGTGTCCTGGCCAGTGGCCCTGAGTCCAGGCCATGCTGCTTCTGCTTTACCTGCCACCTGTCCCTCTGAGTCTTCTTTGCTGTGGCTCTGTGGCACCATGGGTGCAGTGGCCAGGTTGTTCTGTACCCATTTAGCACTAAGGATTTTTCAAAATAGCTGCAGAAGGTCCAAATACTGTCTTACTTGAACTGGTATCATCTTACCACGTTAGAGTTGCAGTACAGGTAAGGTCCTGCTGGGTAGGTGTTTGGGGGTTTGCTTTCTGCACTGTAGACAGAGCTTGGAAGCATCTTTCTGATGGTTCATGTTGGCAGGGGAGCATTCCTGACCCAGGGGAGCATCAGGAATTACCACCAGTGGAGATTTTGGCCACACCTGACTTCTCATGTCCTATCTGTTTCTCTCATGTTTTCAAATAGTTGAATTATATAGGCTTAAATAACCTTTTAAAGTAAGYTTGTTACAATATCCTGTACAACAAAGCTTGTAGATGATAAGCATTTTTATATTTTTATGTCAAGTATCTCTTTTCTAGCTTAGAAAAATGCAGTGTTTACCTTAGTCATCCCTATTTTATGATGAATACCCATTAATTCCTTTTTCTTAAAATTTAACTCTTAATGTTTAGGGTGGTTTTTTTAATTATCTAAATGCAATTTGTGGTTCATGTTTTTTYCCTCAGAAAACTTGATTTAATTAAATAGATGTAGTCCTTGTTGAAAGTATTCTTTGTTCAGAATATACTTTTATTTGCATTAAATTAAACAAGGAGCTATCACAGCTGGAATAAAAGTGCTCTATTTCAGTCATAGTACATAATCTTGTAGGTAGTAGTGCCAAAGCTGTTTGTCATATGTTTTATAGACAAAACCTAAACCACAGCCTTTGAACTAAACATCAAAAGGCCTTTGAAGATACTTGGGAGAGTTGTTTTCTTGTAAGGGTCTCTTAATCCCAGTAGAGGCTTTTGTTTGCTTTTCTGTTTGTTKKTTGGGGKTTTTTTCCTTCCTGAAGAGAAGGGATTTCCTACTGACTTTATAGTCACTCCTACTTATCAAGAACTCGTCTGTGCAAGTCCTGCTTCTGTCATCCCCTARCTGAAAGCATAGAGTTATCAATACTCCCTTAATCTCTTAAGTCATATAAAATTTAATATCAAATATTGTACATTGCCTCTGGTTGTTCTTTCTACTCTCCTTTAGGATACAGAAGGATGCAAGTCTTCATCAGACAACAAGGAAAGATCAGGCATTTTTTGAAGCATAGTTTTCATTGTCCAAGTGCCTTATAGTGTTGTGTCAGGTTTTTTCKTGTTGGTTTGTTTTGTTTTCAGTTCTTTGTGTCTTCTGTGAACTGTTCCCACTCCTGGACCTTGACCTTTTTTCCACACTTTTTTTTTACCACCAGGCATTTCAYTCCATGGCAAGCCTCCTGACCACCACTCTGGCAGATGGGCATTATTTCCCCRTGTAGAAGCCCAGAAATGACAGCTAATACAATCAGCTGCTGTGGCATTTTGTGGGCAGATATTCCTGATAAGTCTGAGGGCTTGGGAGCAAAAAGATGGCCAGATAACTCAGCAGGGGTTGTAGGTCTTGTGCTTAACTTCTTACACACCTGTACAACATAGAATCAAAGAATTCTTTGGGTTGAAAGGGACCTTCAAAGGCCATCTAGCCCAGCCCCTTTGCAATGAGCAGGGACATCTTCAACTCGACCAGTTTGCTCAAAGCCCCATCCAGCTTGGCCTTGAGAGTTTCCAGGGATGGGTCATCCATCAGCTCTCTGGGCAACCTGCTCCAGTGTTTCACTAACTTCATTACAAAAAAATTATTATGTCTASTCTGAATCTACCCTCCTTTAGTTTAAAACCATCACTCCTTGTCCTGTTGCTGCAGGCCTTGCTAAAAAGTGTGTCCACATCTTTTTATCAGCCCCCTTCAAGTAGCCAGGGGTTGGGAAGTGTGGTACTYCTAAGATCGTGATTGTGCCTTTAAATATTGAGTAATATTTAAAAGGGTGTCTCAGCTTTGTAGGTAAAACAAACAACTTTGTGGAATGTCAAAAGGAGWATCTTTAAAATTACAGCTGTAAGGTTTGCTCAGATGTAAATATTTTAATTGCCAGGGATGTGTGTTTTCGCTGTTTAAATAGATTTTAATGTGTGAAGAATATAATTGAATACTACACATGTGACTTGCAAAGTTAGTTCCTTATCTCCTTCAAGTACTTACAGCAACTTAATCAATAAAATTATATTTCTGTCAAACATGAAACATATATGAAAGTTTTAATCCCTAGAAGTAACTATCTTCTTGACACTAGCTAGTATGTATTTTCAGGTTAGGGTCTAATCTTATGTCAGAAAAGATAGCTAAACCTGTGATGCAATGTTTGAGAAACCTGAGTGGGGTTTTTTTAGGTTGAAACTGTCAGCAAGGTAGTCAGGAGGAGCTGTGTCTCCAGGTATGCAATGTAAAGGATAAATCTGTTAGCATTTCAGCCTGATTGCAGCTCTCAAGTTCTGCTTTACAGCCAGAGCACGGTTTTGTGATCATGCTTCAAAGCAGAGCTAGAATAAGTCCCTAGAAGAATGTACTTAAGTGCAATAAGGAAAGGTGGCACCAGCTCAGTGGGTGCACTGTGTGCCCTAAGTTGATTTGGGCCTGTAACCATTTTGACAGAGTGAAACATAGAGCAGGAGGAGATGCCTTTGAACTGTCAAAGTCTTAAATATTTTCTAGATGTGAGTGGAAGATCACACAGATTTTCATTACAATGTAGGTGTTGGCTTCAGTAACTTCCCAAAGTTGGTAAGTTGTATAAACTTTTTAAAGGAAACCTGAGTATCCCATCTCTGCAGGTATAGTTTTCATTGTTTGACCTGTTGTGATGAGTACAGCAGCATTGCTTTGCTTTGCTCTTGAGCTTGCCACAAGGAATTGAGATATTCATGTGGAGAATTGGTCCTGGGACATGTGCTGTGTGCACTTGCAGCTGCTGAGCTCTGTGTCGAGCCTTTACTCTGAAATCACAAACTCAAAAGTCCAGTACCAATTGTAAAACTGAGCAAAATTTTTCATGAGGTTGCTGTAGCTTATCTTGGTGGCACCAGTTAGAAGGGAGGAGCTCCCACTCTCTGTGTCTTTACAGTGCRTGAACATTCTAAGGATTTGTTACAGGATCTTTTTCTCAGAGTGCATTTAATACAATTTAATACAGAATATGTGTGTGTTCGTATATATAGTTAGACTTTCAAATGGAGCCCGTTTTTGTCTCCTCCATAGTAAAGAGAGGATGGTGTGTGTGTTTTCTTTTGTGCAGGGATTTTGTTTTCCTTTAAATGTGATGATACCATGCAGAGAGTTTTCTTTGAGCTGGCAGTGTGATGTACTTCTTGGAAGTTCTGCACAGAACTAGGAAAGGCCATGTTATAATTTGTGAAGCAAGACATTTATTAATAGCTAGAACTAAATCTAAAAGCCAGGTTTTGTCTTTGGGTCTAACATTGCTACTCTTAGGCATTCTGCTTTTGAGTGGCTATGGAATTGTAACAGAATGGGTTTGTGCTCCATTAAATGCCTGTGGTGCCATGCTTTGTTTGAAGGCAGGGCAGAAAACGTGCAATGACAAGCTTGGGTTTTATTTGATTGGCCTTGTAAGCCTCATGCAAGCAAAGACAATGCAATGATCTTTAAATTGACCTTCCTTGAATGTTTCCTTGCAGCATTGGAAACACAAGCATAACAGCCTTGCATTGGTATAGGAGAACCAGAAATTCAGTTGAGTAGTTCATTRTCCAATCTGAGTGAAACACTAAATTTAAATGACATATGAGAGGAGAAGGGAAACTGTCATTTTAAAATCCTTTAAAGTCCACTTTTAGGAGTGCAGGTAAAGCAACCTTCAAAAATTTTCTTCGAGARTGTCGGAGATATGTTTAAAAAAGCAGGACAAGAAGGGAGAAACAGTAAAACTATCCTTTTTCCAATTCCTTGTGGTATTAGAAACAGAAATTTTTAAGGTTATTTTGAGTAAGTAACAGCAAGAAACGTATAATGAATTCATACTCTAACCTGTAAATATGGGAGTTAGAAAAWAATTCAGACAGGAGTTTTCAACCATTTGAATTTTGTTGTGATGTACAGTGCCGCTTTCTCAGTTGTAGGAACAGTTTTTCCTTATGGAATGTATAGACTTGTTCACAGACTTCCCATCATAATTYAAGAAAACTCTTGATACTTTCAACTTTGGGGATACTTTACCTTGATTTGTGTATTCTGTARTTCAAACATTGATAGTGCCAAGTTTCTGTCATTGTGTATTCTTTTTGTTCAGTATGGAATTAAGGATTTTGCATGGAGTTTGCTTTTTACACATTAGGAGAGGAAATTTTGCAGGCTTAAGGTTTTAGGTGTTTAGAGCGTACTTGTTTCAAATGCTGTTATTAATCAAAGTAAATTTCTGGCTAGATTTACTATGAGGAGCTCTGAAAAGCTGTAATAGTTGAATTCAGCTTAGCATTATGTGTTTTATGGCCAGTTTTCCTGTAATACGCACAGGCAGCAACTTCTCATGCTTCCTTTATGTGAACTTTTTCAAATTTTGAAAAAGTTCAGATGAAGGAAACAAACATCTAGGAAACTTTSTAGGGAGTTTCAAACCTCAGGTAGATTTTAGCTTTACTGACAGTAACAGGTTTGTAAACTGGCTTAGGTGTAACCAGGGCTTGAGAGACCCASTCTGCTCAAGGGGAATGGGACGCTTGGGTGAAGGCCATTGCCCCTGCCTTCTTCAGTCTGGGTGGGTTTATCTGAGCTATGGGAKGATAGCCTGCAAAACTGAAGTCAAATTCAAGCAGGTGTTGGTAGTGGCCTGGAATTTTGTGCTTCCTGTAGCTATTAGGCTTGGCCACAGTGTGGCAGATGAAAAACTGACGTGGCGCATCGGTGCCCAGTGCTGCTCCTAAAATCCCAGCCAGTGTCTTCCCAGTTAATCAAAGCCAGGTCATCAAGGGAGGGGAAGAGCAACCTCRGGAAAGACTTGATAAAGAAGCAAAGAATAACAGAGGGAAGACAGTCCTTGGAACTGAAAATGGAAAGAGGTTAAAAACCTGGAAATTCTGTAWATACTAGTGTAGAATGTGAATGGATAAATAATCACAGTTCAGAAGAGCTGGGAGTTATTTTTAAGCTTTAATGTACAAGTATGATTTCTCTTGTGCTTTGTAGTGATGTTTTGAGTTCTTACTGAATTTTTTCTTGATGTAGGTTACACACTACAAGCAATATCCACCTAACACAAGCAAAGTGTATTCCTACTTTGAATGTCGTGAAAAGAAGACTGAGAATTCCAAATTAAAGAAAGTGAAATATGAAGAAACAGTTTTTTATGGCTTGCAGTACATTCTGAATAAATATTTAAAAGGTAACTGTCTCAAATTCTAGTAAAACCTTTTCTCTAATTAAATGTCTAACTTTTTCTCAAGCTTGTAGTCTTATAGCTGAAACAATTCCAGGTTATCCCGATACAGCACAAGTACTGACATGCAAGTAGTATCTTATTTATGTGATTGTGAAAAAAATTGTCCACTCTCATAAATTGGTATTAACTTGTTTATCCAGACACCTCTCTACTACCTTTGTTTATGCCAGTGGTGTATTAAAAATGAAAAGGTGTTCATGTTGCAACTTCAGTGGGCAAAACTGAAACAAATGCAAAGAGACCAAAGCTGTGCATAGAGTCACAAGCAGAGAGAAGATTTGATGGAAAATACATTTTGCATGTTGAGCATTAACTTCAGTTCTGTATTTTCTGGTTTGTTTACTGTGTAAACCAATAATGGTTTCAAATTTCCTTCTATTTTAATTTTCCTTAAATTTTGAATGGCCCTCAGCTTAGATCATTGAGTATGGCAGCTACATGTGAAAATGGTTTTTATACTGATAATTTTAAGAGTAACATCTGAAAATTCCTTGGTGCTGTTTAAGATCTTTTTTGCTTTTTTGCCTTATGTACAAATATCRCCTATTCTGACCTGAGTGCATATTGCCTTCTGCCAAGATTTAAAGGAAAACTTTAGTCAAATGTCTTACATGTTTTTGTCTTGATCCAATAAACATCTCTGCCAATTCCACCAAAGATTGAAATTCCATTATAATCAAAACACTTGATAATTTTGTTTCTTTTGTCTTTAGCAACCTGAGGGTTGTTCTCTAAGGTAGACTGGCCCTACAGCAGCAGCTTGCTTATTCAAATAATGATGTTAGTCTGCTGGTTCCTAGCACAAGTGGTCAGTCAAGGGTTGGTTGCAAAGTCCCTCCATGGGGATTCCCCCTGGAATGGCACAGCTTAACCCTTGTGCTAGAYATGTCCTTGCTGCATGTACCAGCTTGCACAATCAACACATTGCTCTGTGAAAAGCACTGCTGTTAAACTTCTAGACTGGTATTTGACCGTCATAAAAAAGTAACAATCTCAAAATTTTCCTGAGTCATCTGCAAACCACAAGTGTATTTTACCCTCATGGTTTCCTGAGCATTCTAATCKGTATAATAAATTAAAGTTTGGTTTAAACATTCTGCATTTGACATTTCCTTCTTATCTTTGTTGAAGGCAGAGTAACTTTGCTGTGCTGAACCTTTTTGTTATTTATTTTATCAGCTGATGAATATTGCAAGTTTCTGAGCTTTAATCTGTTTCTGAAACTCCAGGTAAAGTGGTGACCAAAGAGAAAATCAAGGAAGCCAAAGAAGTATATAGGGAGCATTTTCAAGATGATGTCTTCAATGAAAAGGGATGGAACTATATTCTAGAGGTAAAAAAAATTGCAAAAATAGTTGCAGATCGTTGTGAAGGATTTCTGAATCAACRGGAGAATAAATATGGCAGTCTCTCCTTTTAATCTTGATAGTAAAGACTGGATAAATTTAGCTTTTCATGTTTAGTGTACAGAGAGTAGCAGCTGTCAAAGAATAATCATATAATTGTAATTCCTTAGAGAAAAGTAATTTCCATCCTTTCAGATGCCAAATGCGGCTTTGCAGGTAATAAGGATTTATGGCTGCCGTCAGCCAGCTCCAGTGAGTGACTGAGTGGGGGCTTGTTGGCAGCTCTCCATGTGTGATACAGCACTCTGTGCTTGCCTGCATCATTTACATTTCTCTCTCTAAATAGTCATTACAGTGTTCACTCTAATGCAGAAAGCATTGCAACTTCTTGGCTGTATAAATAGTTGGAGAAAATACACATTTGTTCAGTTGTTTTAGAAGTCTTTTGGAGATATGAGTGTTGAATTTTATTATAAAATACAAGGCTTGAGCACTTCTGACATACAAAACCTTTCAATTTTAGTCTTTTCACAATTATCCTTATCCCCTTTTGTTTAAAAAAGTGTTAGACTTCACGTAATTGCAGACATCTATTCTCTGTAAAAGCAGCAGATTCAGACTAATAGCGTTCATTGGAGCTGGACTAATGTCTGCAGAGTAATTAAATGCTTAGTTTCATTGTGGGTTTTGGTGAGTGAATATTTTTGGCATTTGAAAGCCCCTTTTTTAGTCCTCTGCATTTATATTTCCTTGAATACCCTGATTGTATGTGCTTTTATGGTGGCATCTCTTTGTTAATGTGTCTGGATGTCATCCTGCCACTGGGGTGGACCATAGGTGTGCAAGAGAAGAGTGACTTTCAACTAAGTGTTGCAAATGGCAACAAGGTAAATAAACCCACAGTTTTCTAAGWGGGAGTTAGGGCTTGTAGAGGGCTTGCATCCAGTTCAAATAACTACAAATGTGAATTMAATCCATATTTGTGTTTAAGCTACATTGTACATTGTGAACTGCTTTCATCTGTGTTAAAGTAAGCTTGATCCCTCTTTGGATAAACAGAATTAATACAGTTTTAATTTCGCATATCTGTCCTCACTGAGTTGTAATGTGGCTTGACTAAGTCCATTCAACTTTTGTTCGAGTCAAAATAAGCATTCCTGCATACCTTCTGTGTATGTTTATTCCTTTTCTTATTAAAATTGTGTGTGTGTATTTATATATATGAAAACCCAAACATGATTTTCATGTCTGGATCTCATATGCTGGTGGCTCTCAAACTGAAAGTGTGTGTACTCTTAGAGTCTTTGTGTGCCCTGTATGCCCAGAGTCCCTGCTCCTGCTCCCTGAATTCCAGTGTGTGTTCACACAGCTGCCACTGTTCCTCCCTGCCTCAGKTCCTCTGGTGAGGTAGGGAAGGTGGAGGGTGCAGTGGCTGTGGGAGTGAAGTGCCAGGATGAATCTGAAATGTACACCTCTCAGATTGTACTTGAGAGTAAATGAATGGGTAAATCCTGATAGGTTGAAGGGCTGGAAGAAAGAAGAGGTTTTCCTGGAGAACAGTGGGCTKGTGTAAAGGCTGGAAGATGGCAGGAATCAGTGATGAGTGATAGAGATGGAAGTCCTGAGTTGTACAAGTCAAGTCTATCCAAAATTTTTGCAAAGGGCAGTAATACAGGGCCATGGCATGATCATATTTTTTTCCATGGGCAAAATCAACGCCTACAGCAACTTTGAAATCTTTTCATTCTTTTTTGCACTTAACTATACTTTTGCCTTTACTGAATTATGAATAAGTTATTTTGAGCCTTTTTGAAGGCTTCGTTATCTTTCATTCATCTATTATCTTCAAATCTTGTGGGGTATATAAACACAGTTTGCTTCAGGTTTTCACATTTTTGAATAAACTTTATAACTGTAGGGTAGAAGGGATTTCTGATGTCTGTTGAGTACTGGAGAATGTTTTGGTGCTACTTATGAATCTGTAATTTCTCTGAATTGATGCAATTTTTGTTGCCTTTAACAGGATATCTCATGGGAAGCTTTCTGTCAAAATATATTACCATCCAAAACATTTTCAGTATTGTCAGTATAGCTTGCAGAGCTCTTTCAGAAAGTTATAATTAGTCTTCTAGAGTTGCTATTTGCAGGTTACTCTTTTTCCAAGGGTATATTTTACACAATGTTTAGTCCTTTGGGGATAAAAGACTGACAAAGGAGTGACATTCCAATGTAAGACTTCATGTTTAAGAAGTTTAAGTAATTGAGATGAAAATATTCTCTAAAAGAGTTATTAAATGGATCCTGCTGTAATAAATGAACAAAGCACACATTCATACTAAGCAAAACTAGTGGGTTTTAAAAAAATATGAATAGTAGCTAAACTTTTTYTATCTTACTACATGTCAAAGCATTGAAGAAAATGAGTAGTAAGTATTTTTCATTCTGTGGGTAGAACTTAGGTATTTTTATAGAATGCTTAAGCTTTCCTGGCTCAGTTTGCTCAAGGAATACAACTGATAACCATAATTTGATTTGATAAAGAGATGTGGTTTTAAGTTGTGTGATATTTGTCCGTTTTTGATAAATATGGATTTTTTTATTTATTTGGACTGGTGGGTTTATTTTTAGAGTTGAAAGAAATTAAGAAAGCTTTTATTCACTCATAGCCTTTTATCCATTGCAGTTAAATAAAAGAGCTGTAGGTCTTGATCTTTCCTGTTGTCTAACAAYATTGCTGTCCCTTACACAGAAATATGATGGCCATCTTCCCATAGAAATAAAGGCTGTTCCTGAGGGCTCTGTAATTCCCAGAGGAAATGTTCTTTTCACAGTAGAAAACACAGATCCAGAGTGCTACTGGCTCACAAATTGGATTGAGGTAAGTTTTGGAAATTTAACACCTTTTTTCTAAGGAAATATTAATGCACTTAAAGCTTGAATCCTGTATTGCTTTACGGGAAATATCTGGCAACTTCCATTTTCTATTTTAGTTCTTTTCTGGAGTCATCTTACACAGACCTTTTTCCCCCACCTGGCAAGGGATCATAAAAATTGTACAGCAAATTCACAGCAGTACTTTTATCCATAAAAAAGGAGRATGGGGGGAGCTGTGTGTCTGTAGTTTGCTAGTGATAACTCTGGAGAAGGTCAATGCCTTGCCTACCTTAGAAAGGCTAATTACTTAAGCCCTAAAGCAAACTGTTGGAGGCATCAGTACTTTCTGAACAGGGAATGAAAATAAATAGACCTTTTTGTGCCTGAATAAATGCCAGCTGGGCATTGTCAAGCTCTAAACAAATACGCAACTAATATTATGATGGATTTTGTTTTAGACAATTCTTGTGCAGTCATGGTACCCAATCACAGTGGCTACAAACTCTAGAGAGCAGAAAAAGATTTTGGCCAAATATTTGCTGGAGACTTCTGGCAGCTTGGAAGGACTGGAATATAAACTGCATGACTTTGGCTACAGAGGAGTTTCTTCACAAGAGGTAAAACTGCTTGTCTAACAGTTTGAAAAGTCTGATTGTTCCTATCTGTGCAGAGTTGTAGATGTCTGTTAACCTCTGTGGCCCTGTTCTGCTCTGAAATTGTGAATGCACAGAACCCTGTGTTTGGACTAAGTGTGGAGGGGGAGGTCTGACACAGGGGTGGGTGCAATGTCTGAACTGTGAGCACTGGACTGGGAGAGGTTTGCTCTGTATTCCCAGTGTAAGTGAATGAAGGGAATGCTGGTGAAGTGGGAATTGAGTCAGAGTTGCTGTTACAAACTAGTGCTGGGTGGTGACTGGAGGCTTCTGTATTTGGCATAGAAACTGACAGTTGCATCTTCYTCAGACTGCAGGAATAGGAGCTTCAGCTCACTTGGTGAACTTCAAAGGAACAGACACTGTAGCAGGAATTGCATTAATTAAAAAGTACTATGGTACAAAAGATCCAGTTCCAGGATACTCTGTTCCAGCTGCTGAACACAGGTAAGATACTAGTCTAARCCTTTCTAAGAATAGCTTAACAAAATGTAGTTCTTTTCTTACCCTTCTTTGTATCCAGAAATATACCATACAGTATTAGCCATGACTGATCCAGCTGTTGAAGCTGCAGTTCTGTGCTGATGCCTCTGTATGTTCTAGGGGCACATAAGTAGCATGCTTGTTCTTAGCTATAAATGTATTTTAAATGTTTTTAACTTTAACCTTCTTATCAGTTCTTTTTAGAATAATCTTGAAAGTTTATAGTCTATAGATATTGAGAATTCACACTATGAAGTTCAAATTTTGTTTTAGATATTATTTAAATATTATATTGTCAATATAAATTGACAAACTCTGTGAGTTACTGTTCTGGGGTCTCACTGTTCATGTTCTCCCTCCAGAAGAGGCAGTTGCTCTCCAGCTTCTCATCAGTGTAACTTGTAATGGTAAATCCTTGCTCTATCACTAARAATGGTGAATGAGTTTTTAAGAGTAAGGAAATTGATCTCCAGCATTTGAGAGAGAGAGCTCTTACTTTTTTWCAAATCCATGTCCTGTACAAGGTTGGGAGTGAATGCAAATCCTTGAATTTCAGTTGCATGTCTACACACTGAAATGAGAATATAAAAAAGGTTGGCTGCATGTTTCATAGTGAGCACAAAACCCAGTTAAATATTTACTATTGATTTTAAATAGTTATTCACTTAGGATTGCCAGAAAGGCTTACATGAATAGCCCTTGTAGGGTAGTGATCATCTTTAAAGCAACACTGCTTCATAGAACTTCTGTACCATTGCTGTAGTGCCACTCTGGAACTCCTGCCTGACCAACAGATGTGGCAGTTTTTGTCTGAAATATCTGATGATCAAAACTACTATAAATTTTTTTGTAATGAAAGCAAAAACAAACACATGGAGTCAAGATCAAGTGTCTTTTGCCCAGGATATTAAAGTGGTGGCATTAGAGCAGAGAGCTTAAACTGYCCTGCCTAAAGTTTGCACCACCAAATGCAGACTGCAGTCACCCTCTCCAAGTTAAAACACAAAAAGGGTCTCATACAAGAGACCARATTTTTACAGAATTGTTTTACTGTTCCATGACCTCCAATACAAGGTGGTGGTGTGAGCATGGTGCTTCCCCTGGCATGTCAGTAGGGCTCTTCTGAGACTGCACCAACCTCTGTGAAATAAAGTTTGTYTGTCTCCCTGCTACTATGATCTGAGACTTGGCCACACAGCAGATAATGCTGCAATTTTAAGGTAAAAATTCAGTGCCCACTAACTCTTAYGTTGTGCATGAGAGCATTTTTAGGTCTTTGCACACAAGTTACTAAAGTCAGCTGGTCTGAGCAGCTACTGCAGATCAACTGCATTCAGTAATTTACTGTTGCTCTCAGCAGCTCTGGTTTATGTGCTCTCCTGTGGCCTTGTACCAAGGGTAATGTTCTGAGGTTCCTCTAGAGGACTGTTTGTATGAGTGAGAATATTTGTTTTATATCACTATTAAAAAATAAAATAAATTCTATTTTCTTCTTTAGATTTTTCTAACACATGGTGAGGTGCTTTGTTCTCAACTTTCCATTTTGTAGCATGAAGTTGTCGGAGCAGATATTCTGTTCTTGAATCTGTAGTTCCCTAACTGTCTGAATTGTCTGTTTATTTACTATATGGTGTGTTTATAATCTGTGCAACACAGAGCTGATAAGCACATAGTTTCTGCTGTTGTGTAATCATACTGCTTATCATTGCCTTGAACTGATGCTGGTAGGAAATACAGAATGACATGTAAATGCAATTCTAATGGGAGTTTTTCAATTACCTTTGCAGTACCATAACAGCTTGGGGGAAAGATCATGAAAAAGATGCTTTTGAACACATAGTAACACAGTTTTCTTCAGTGCCTGTATCTGTGGTTAGTGACAGCTATGACATTTACAATGCTTGTGAAAAAATATGGGGTGATGACCTAAGGCATATAATTGAAGCCCGAAGTCCAGAGGCACCACTTATTATTAGACCAGATTCTGGGAATCCCCTTGACACTGTTCTAAAGGTAATCCTTTCTTGAAGCCATTTCTATACAAGATTGGGAGGGCAATTGTTTGGTTTATTTTGTAATGACTGGCTAACAAATATATAAGGCTCTAACTTGGTATGCATTGTCTATATTTGATGCTCGCTGATTGGGACCTATGAAAAATGTAAATGTTTACTTCTCCTCAGTATATATATGGAAACTCTTTTGCAGTCCAAATAGTTTCATATTTTTTCATCAATCCCATTCTTGCATATGGTTCTTGAAGCTTTTTGCAAGTTACCAGTTTTGCTGATGTAGGGGTGTTGGAATGCTTTTATAAAGAGAAGCTTTTATCACTTAACAAATGCAATGGGAAACCACTTCAGTACTAGTAAATGCCAAGTCAATAACAATTCTTACTTCTAAGTTTAGGTATCTTGGCATCCCATGTTAATGTAATTCACAATTTTGTGCCATAAATACATGTGTAGCCCTCTTCTCTCTTTAATAAGATGTGCATTTAAGTCAGTGGCACTGACTCCACATTGAAAGATTCTTCCTGCCTTATTGCTCTTTAGAAAGCATAATGATTGTTTGAGTTTCATAATAAAAACTGTTGATACCTCTGAATTTGAGTAACTGTCAGCACTGTCYAAATAAGAAGGTAGGGGCAAAGTTACTCTATCAAATTAGATCTATACAGATTTAACACTTTTTTTTTCCTTTGGGATAAGTGGCATATCACAAATAGGAACTCTGAATGACCTTTATCATAGCTGAAGTGTTTAATTTTAAATATTTCTGGCTTACAAAATCATAAAAAACTGAAAGGCTCATCCACCATCTTAAGGGAGGGCAAAAGAAGAGCAGGATCTTCAGCTGACACATTTAATAACAAAAAGTCACATCAAGCAAAGGGAGAAAGGGTGGAAGCATGGTTTTGATTAGTTCTTGGGTGCAACTTCTTAAGGACCATATTGTCTGTGACTGCTTTAAGGGGTTTCACCACAATGGCTGGCATGCTTTTTTTGTGTGTGGATAGATTTAGAGCATGTTTATGTGGGTATATTTATGGACTTATGCTTTTTCTAAAAAATTAAAATTACTCAAATRTGGAAATTGTTTCTTTGTTGGAGTGGCAATTTTTTATTTTAATTTTGAACTATCTTCTTTCCRCTTTTGAATAGGTCTTGGAGATCTTGGGGAAGAGGTTTCCCATTACAGAGAATTCAAAAGGCTATAAGTTGTTGCCACCATATCTCAGAGTTATTCAGGGGGATGGTGTGGATATCAACACATTGCAAGAGGTAGGAGATCCTGTTCATGTGTCAGGGTGACACTGATAAGGTTGATATTTAATCTGGACTCTGTTACAACTAGGTCTGATGTTGCAGCAGAGACTGCTGACCCCACCCYTGCCCTTCATTCCAGACACTGGCAGTGATATCATAATGCATAAAACAAATTCATTAATACTCCACAGGAAATTATTAAGATGCATAAAAAACCCTAAAAGGCATTTTCTAATCCCCTTGTTGTAAGCCTTCTCTTTCCACTGTCTCTCCTTTTGTTTGCTTTCATCATGCTTGTCAAGTCTCATTGAGATCAAAATGTGGCAGTGTTTGGTCATTTCATTGATGTCTAAGGCACACTGCATGATCACTGTGCTGCAGCAGTAATTAACTGCTTTGGCTCATTAGTTATGTACCAGCTGAAGTCTGCTTGTCCTCACCTATTGAAGGTGTAGTTTTGAAGGAGACTTTTTAAAACCTAGGGWAAGGAAAGCAACTTCCTTGATTGAGCAACTAATGGACTAAGGATTAGTTGAAAAGCCTGGAAATATGTGTAAAAGATTAGGCTATAGTTTGAGTCAAAATTGTAATTTTACTGAGACATGAATTTAGTAAATTCTGCATRCTTGAAATAAGTAATAAATTCACCACTCTTGACTAGAGGTAGATACCAGGTAATACAATATGGCTATAAAGGTATAGACTGCAGTAACTACAGATGACAAAGGGCATGTAAGAGGAAGAGGATTTGACTTTTTCTGGTTTATCCTGAGTCTTTCATCTTCAGCTGTATTAGAGTTCAAACCCAGAAATAAGTTGAATTAAGTTAAGATTTGTTTTACTTGAATTTATTGGCACTTGTCTTAGCTTTCTAGACTGACACATCTTTAGGTTCTTTTCAACAAAGCTGACTTTTGCTGCTTCTCAAAATTAGGAGCACGGGAGGTATCAGTTTGGGTTTTAGYTAGTCTGAAGTCATCTGCGTGTCTAATGTGGGCACATAATGTGAACCTCAATGACAGAACTGAGATTTGTCACTCAGATCCCTAGAGAGCAGTTAATACTGAGATTGTAATCTGATAGACCAACTGGAGTGCAGTCATGCTCTGCAGGTTTTTTCCCCCTCCAATGGCCTTTAAAGTAAATTCTATTCTATTTTTTTGTCCCATGTGGCTTTTTGAGAATGTACAACTATGCTAATATGCTTGACATAACACAAGCATGAGAGGTTAATAGCTGGAAACAGAGTGTAATCATTAGATAGCAGGGGAAGACCCTCTGTCAAAGAGAGCAAAACCCACACGGAAGGAAAACATTTCTGCTTGTTCTGAGCAGTGATCTAAAGGGGCTGGTGGCTGTGTCAGGCAAGTATGTTATGGCTGAGATTTTCATGACTTGTGAGAGGACAGAAACTGGAYTATTCTTTCTTGTAAGGAGCTCTGGTTGCTTTTTCTAAGTTATACTGGACAAAATTCAAGGATGTCTTATGGCATCAGTTCTAATTAAATATTAAAGCAAGTATTTAAAAATCTTGGCATTACAGTGAAAAATGCTCTGCTCTCCAGGTTCTAAATACAGCAGTAAAACAATTGCAACAGCTAATGAGAGAGAATGGGAGGCAGAATAAGCAATCCTTTGTTCAGGTGATCTGCCTGTTGATATATTTTCTTTATGAAGCTGTAATTGATTATGAAACACCTACCTGTAACATGCAATAAAAGAGAGCAGAAGATCCAGTTCCCCAAGAYGTACAGAGCAGACAGATCACTGCTGCCCAGTGATATCTTCTCATTTCTTCCTGAGTTTAATCTTGCTGTGCCTCATGTCATTGAACCACTAGTCATTAAAACAATTTAGACCCCACATATAGCAGCAAACCAGCTCAGCCAAAAGGGGATCACTTTTGTGGTTTAGTGAATTAAATTGTACTCCAGAAAGGGGCTAATATTTACCAGCACTATACAGAAGTAAACAAACTTGTTTTGAGTTGGGAGAAATGGGCAGGGAGGAAAGTGGCATTTTTTCATTTGACGGCAGCAAATTAGGTTGGAGCAAAATTACCATGACTTTGCAACCTAATTTTAGTTTTATTTAAATATCGTGAATCTCTTCATCCTTTTATGTCAGCAGAGCYCAGGTTTTACCATGCTGACTTTTAGAAGATTGTATAATAGCATAACATTTTAAAAAAATCCCTAAAACAACAACCAAACCCCAAAATAAAACAACCCACCAAAACCAAACCAACAYTGAGGTATAATTCATTCTTTTCCAAAAGGAGCTTACATGAACAAATACAAATGTATCACTGTGGCCATCTTTTTTCCCCCCTCTTGTAGCCTGTGCAAGATTTTTCTTCCAAGTATTCTGCATCAGCTTTCAATTCTAGGCATGATTTATTGTTACAGGTCAGATGAAATGTAATGGGTACAGTAGGAAAGTCTAAAATGGGTAATGACCAATTGGTCTAGTCTGATTTAGCTATCCAAGTAGCTGAAACAATAATATAGAAAACAACTCAGAGTATAAACTGGATTTTAAAATTCTTTGTTTTAATAGGGGATGCTGGTAGAACAGGTAAGGAAACTTTTTTGACTTACTTTGCATTTTCACTTTTAAAAATCATTCCAATCTGCTAACTCCACACTTTCAAAGGATTTTCTTTGAACATTCAATTTCCAGATGTCTTTAAATTTTTATACAAAATTAATCCTCTAATCTGGAGTCACAGTAGATGTATTAATCATGCTCATAATGGTCAGAGGAAGCTGGTGGAAACCTTGACACCTGAGTTGTTCTCCTTGTATAGGTTTGAAAGTATGAAGCAAAAAATTCTTCTCTATTGTTTTCCTTTGGGGGAGCCTTTAGTTGTTTCAGATCTCTCTCTTTTCTTCCCTATTACCACTGCTGTTTGCCATCTCTCCTCCAGACCTAAGGAAGCAATAATAATATCTGGGCCTTGGCTGTGGGTCMCTGGTACAGTCAGAGCTGTCTTTCAGCTTAGATTGATCTTTGGTGAGGAGGGGAAGGGAAATCCAGACTAAGTAAGGAAGTCCCTTGAGAGAGTGGGAAGCTAGAAGCCAGTTGTTCACCCAGAGTAAGTGAGGAGTTGTGCCTGTAGCATGAGGTGAACAAACCATCTGTAAATGAGAGCAGGAACAGGAGCTGCAGGGGGGTTCACGTTTCTTCTCACCCAGGCACGAGGGTTAAGCAGCCATGGCCCAGCTCTGCTGCTCTTGCACTAACATCTGTTAACCTGCAGGCATCAATTAACATGAAGCCTCAGCACCACTCAGTGCCTTGGTGTAGGATGTTGTTTATACAGGTAGTTGTTATCTTGCAGGTGTGTCAGAGTGAGCTCAGTGTCATTCCTGCCCTTTGCAACAATGAGGTGGGCAGAACGCACTGGCTCAGGCTTGGCCAGCAGCTCACATGGCTTCAGGCTTGCTCATGTCTGGACAAAACCATGTGGAGTTTACCTGTATTTACTCTTTAAAAGACAGCACAGATGAGTAGAGTCTATATCCAGGCCCAGTTAAATCTCATTTCTTATGSCTCCACTGGGCATTGTTCTCAAGTAGAAGGTATACAGAATACCATTTCTTAGCCTTCCTTTGTCAGCTTTAGTTACTTTGAGGTGCTTAAAGGAGAATTTAATTAATTTCAATTGTTTATCTTCCCTGAGTGCCTCTTTTAACTGCTTCCAGGAGAGTCTAATTACCTGAAAATAAAAATAACTTGTGCTCTTGTTCACTGAGAATATATGATGTCTACTGCTATAATCCACAGGACTGTCATGTATTTAAGAGGGCATTTGTTCAGGATACAAAGCCTTCAAAGGGTTCTCTTAAGTAGAAGTCATGGTGATAGAGCTTGAGATGAATTCTGCTTGACTTGCCAAGTGGGGCTGAGTAAGTTGGTACCATTGGAATGACAGAAGCTCACTGGTAAGATTTCTCCTGGGGAAATCTGTGAGGGGAGTGTAGTGGGAAGGTGTTCCCTGCATGCCCTGAGGAGTGATGACTCTGCTGTCCACGTGTCCTGTTGACTSTCAGGCATTCAGACTGAGAGTGTCTGTGAAGATAGTCACATGCAGACTAARTATATAAACAAAATACTGGTGTGCTCTTTTGTTTACATTACCAGTTTGTTACAGTCTGAAATTGGAATTGTGTTTTCCATTTTTTTCTCCCCACTTATGAGCCTTAGCTGTCCCTTTAAAAAGCAGCTTGACATCAGTAGCTCCCGAAACAGTCCTGTTCAGTGTTACTCTGGCATTTCTTCTTGATGCAAGACACCGAGATTGCCCAAAATATTACCAGATTTCTGACTATGCTGATTTGTGAAACTCTGCAATTTCCCTCATAGATTGTTTTTCCATTCTGCTTCTTGCCTTCCTGTTTTTCTAGACGGATGGTACTTTGCTGTCTCACCCACTCTGGTTTTCTCACCTACTTTTAAAAGTAAAATGTTAGGAGAAGAGTTTGAACTCCTGTTCTGGGGCWATAACCATCATTTCAGGCTGTCATAAGAGTAACAGGTCAGGGAAACAGATCTTGGCCCTTTATGAGCATGACTAAATGAGCACCCATTACTCCAGGCTAGAGGATGTCACACTTGTCAGGGTAGAATCAGGGTGGAGGGAAATGGTACAGTAACTTTTACCTCCACTCTTGATAGAGTGCAGTTCACATTGATCTGTACCTGCTGGAGAAGGTGGCAAAGCAAACTCTGTGAGCAGTTTTATGTATTTTCATTTCYCATCTTTTTCTAGCGTAAGATCAGCAAGTTCAATGAGATTTTCAGKAGACTTGCTCTGTTCAAGTCATTGATCAGAGAGGGTAATAACTTTCTGGAGTTGAGCAGATGGCTACATTGTCTCAGGATACAGGCTCTACTTCCAGGTCTTTCCATAATTCTGAGGAATTGGGAGGCTCTAAAATACTCCCATGAAGTTTCTTATTTTCTTTAGAGCTCTGTTTTTCTGGGCATTGCATCACTGTGCCACCTTAGTTTGGGAAGAATATGTGCTGCCCTGGTAATTGTGCTACAGCAAAAGCTTTCCAGTTCCACACTGGAGCTGTAAATAAAAATGCAAACGGTGTCCCAAGCATTGACCAAATTATTACATACATTTCTCCTGGAAACTGAATGTTAGTTGGTTTAATTGTCTGTAAAAGCATCTTGCTTAAGTAGTATATTTTTATGGGAAAATGGCATGGCCTAAAAGTATGCTCCATCATAATTTTCTTTTTTTTTATTAGATTGTGGAGGGAATGAAGAAGAATAAATGGAGTATTGAGAATATTGCCTTTGGATCTGGTGGAGCTTTGTTGCAGAAACTAACCAGAGACCTCTTAAACTGTTCCTTCAAATGTAGTTACGTGGTGACCAACGGCCTTGGGGTATGTCTGTGCACAACTTCTACCCCTCTGCTTTCTGGAGAGGCCTCCCCATTTGAAATCCTGTTTGACATTTCCTATTAGGTTACCAGCATCTGCATTAGGTGCCACAAAGCCCTTTCCTCCTAAAAAAAATCCTCTTCATTTTAGATAAATGTCTTCAAAGATCCTGTAGCCGATCCCAACAAAAGGTCAAAGAAAGGACGGCTGTCGTTGCATAGGACACCTGCTGGGGAGTATGTGACACTGGAGGAAGGCAAGGGAGATCTTGAAGAGTATGGACAGGTATGATTTTTCAACATCTATTGCATCATGCTTCATGCAAAAATAGACTGAGAAAAAGCAGGTTAAACTTAATTTCAGAATTTATTTCTGATCTGTCATTTTGTTCARTTCCCATTTTGTTACCTCAAAAATGACCTCAGTAGCAAATTTGGTAACAACAGAATGTTAGAATGACAGTAAAATGCAGGCTTTACAATTACAGATATTTGTCTTTTTTTTGTCTTCAGAAAAATGAGAACATTACCACTTTTCCTCAAAACTGAAGTCTCARTGGTGCAGAATATGTACTGGCCAGGTAGTTTTGCTTGGCCAATGTTGCACAGTTTGAGTAGTGACCCTTGGTGGAGGTGGAACAGCTGTAACTGCTTTAGCAAGAGTGTAACTTTAGTTACAGCTAAACTAAAGTGTGTGTCTACTTCCCCACTGAGTTTTTTTTTAATAGTTCCTTCAGGAGTTAATGCTCTTTACACAGTAATTCCACAGTTTTTAAAGATTCAGGAATTCAGTTTCCCTGTGAATTCTTTACAATTACAAAATGGAATGCTACTTCCATGAAATAAGCACAAACTTTATGCCAATCTCAGGCTTTCAATTTGATGTGTCTTGTGTTTCAGCATCCAACAGTGAATCATTAAACTGCATGTTGAGTCTCTTCCCACGTTAGGAGGACTCAAAATAAGTTGTCAAATTGCACTTCTGCTTTTAGAAGTTGAAAGTTTTCTGGTATACAGAAGCTGGTTTTGTGCTACTAGGCAGAGGGTACTTATCAGGCACACTGCTTTACATAGCTGTAAGCCTGAAACTTAGGTCTCTGAGAAATTTCAAGATGAAGAAAACCTGACTTACACACTGAAGATATTATGCTCTGGACACAAAGATCTTACATAAATTCSTAACTTTTTTCTATGCACATATTCCTGTACATATGTTAATTATGAACATTCATATATAGGTAGAGAGGGAAGGACCTAATGGTGAGAAATCTCTTCAACATAGACTGCAAGACTTTGGCTCTGAAATTAGGCAATATGTTGTCCCTTCATTTTTGACRGGTCAAATTATTCATTAAAATGTTTTGGTCCCAGGAAATTAGAGAGGGTCATTGGTGTGGTACCAGTTCTGGGGCTCCCTGGAAATGACAGGGAAATGTCCCCTTTCTGTGGGCCCATTTCTCTAAAGCCACAGGTCCTTGCAGTAGGTCACCAAAGGCAGGGACTGCTCAGTGTTGCTGCTGTGCTGACTTTTGTTGCCAGCTGTGCTTGTTGCCCTTCCAGTGCGTGCCAGCCTGTCCTGATATGCTGTTTTACAAAATACATGAATAAAAGGCACAGTGAAGAAGGATTTCTTTTTCCTAGASGGAAAAATACTTCATTTAAACCTCTATAATTGAATTGTATTTGGTTGTTTGTCATCTTTCTTACAAACTGCTCTAGCAAGGTCTATTTAGGGTGTATTTTGCTTTGGCCAGGTGTAGATGCCACTCTCAAGGGACTAGGGAGCACAAAGCTGCTGTCTGTGCACAGGATGACCCAAGCCCTTTCTAACCATTAGTGCAAGGTGTCAGAAAGAGCTGTAAAGATTCAGTATCTTGACAGTGTAAAGTTYCAGCCTTATCAGGCTGGGTTTGTGTGCTTGCTTTGGAGTTTGTGTAACCTGTGTTTGCCAAATCACTCTTGCTGAAACAGAGGTGTTTCTTGCAGGACCTGCTTCACACTGTATTTAAGAATGGAAAGGTAACGAAGTCGTATTCATTTGATGAAGTCAGACAGAATGCCAGGCTGAAGAACAGTGAATTACAATCAGCATCTCACTGAGTTCATTCCATGTCTGTGTATGTGTGTGTAACTAGTTCGTACTGCATAGCTACTGGTTTATTGTACAGATTTGTGTGTTTGTGTTTTATGACATTGTAGCCAAATTATTTGTTGGTTTATGGACATACTGCCCTATCTTTTGCCAGTCTTTAGAAGATGAAATCAGGAAATGGTACTTACCTTGTAAAACATATTTAATGCTGAAGTGTGCTTTTTAGGGCCCTTTGCCAGTAGTGATTCAATCTGGTATTGATCTTTTCACAAATGAGACAGAGCTGCGAAACTTTTTTATATATAACAGAATATCACAAAATGGATTTACATAAAATTATCATGATTGCTTTATGTTTATATTTAACTTGTATTTTTGTACAAACAAGATTGTGTAAAATATATTTAAAGTTTCAATAATTAAGTCTTTCCAACTTTTCATAATTTTTATGAGCACAGACTTTCAAGAAAATATTCAGTGGGGGGGGAATCCATTGCCTTTTGTCCATTAATCAGCAAATAAAACATGGCCTTAAAAGTTTGTTGTGACATTGTTCCATTTGACAACTAAATCAGGACTCGTATCTCCTTAAGATCCCATAGAGTTGCTGACCTCACCATTTCTTGTAGTTGTCTGTATTAGTAAATCTGCATTAAACAAAATTACTGTTCTTTCTAGAAGGCTTAGGTATTACTGACCTTGCTGGCACAGTAAGGTATGTAAGTGAAATGCCAAATTTGAAAGGATTCTCTACTGCAACTTAACTTGCCAAGTCTATCCCACTTGGTATATGCACCTCAATATTTTAAGAGTAAAGTTTTTAAGAGATCTCCTCTTCCACTATAGAATATATGTGTAAAATACTGAGATACGGAAGCGGTGTATTTTAAAGTAATTACACTTCTGGGTTTATTTTTCATATACTATAAGTGACATGAATTTAAAGCAAAATACTGGACTGGGTAGTGCACTTTTTTACTTTTTTGTATTTTTTTCATTGATTTGCCTTTTGTCAGACTGGATGTTAAATTGTAAAAATGTTTAACTATTTTTGTTAACAACTTTAATAAAACTATGCTAGCCAAACTCCTACATGAATGGCAGACCTGTTTCCCCTTCTCACCCCATGTGTTTGGGGTGAGGAGGGGCTTTTATTTTGCAGAGGGTRACTGTAAAACAATGTGTTTGAGAGATACTTTTGAACTGTCTGCACTTGATTGTATTTGCTCTCTGCATATGCTTGATGTAAGTATCTGCTGGAAAATGAAACTGTTGAGGATTTTATTTGAGAAGCTATGTAGTAACCTCTGAAATATTTGATAGTACTGTAGGATGGCTCTCACTAGAAAAGTACCTCCCTTACTTAAAGACAAAAAAACAACAGCAAAAGCAAACAGTTCCTGTTCTGCTGCTGATCAGCTATCAGCCAATTGCTTAATATACTGATGTAATTAATGCTTCTAATTAGTAGATGATATTACTGGAAAATTTTAAGGCCTAAGATAATTTAAGCCTACAAAATTTTATAAAACATGCTTTTAAAGGAAGATTGAAAAGCCATACTTCATTACTCTCTCACCAAAAAGGGCCACATCAAGGCATCCATAATATTTCCAGGGTTTGTGGTTAAGATGTTYATGCCCAGTCTCAATAGTTCTTGTTAATAAAAACCTGTTTTTCACTTGTAGTGTATGTAATTATACATTTAAAGTGATGTATTGTTTCAAGAATAGTGTTTTAGTAAAACTAAATGCTGACCTTTCACACTGAGGAACTGCCTTCCCTTAGCTATTAATTATATTGTTTGGTTTTGGCCCGGAAAGATTTTGAATCTGGCCTTAGGATCAGTAGCAGGTAAATAGTACAGAGCCTATTTCACTCCTCCACGTGTGTACTAGGGAATTTTATGATGTATGGTTTAAAAAACAATAAAGTAAATGCTGCTTTCATTCTGTACCAATAAAAATTTTGATAACTATTGACTACCCATAACTGATATTTTTGTACTTGAGAACTGAGGATATACTGTGGAAGCACTGTTTTCATGTGTACCATGAAATACATTATAATTGTTCAGTATTGTCTAAAACTTTTCAGCTTATTAGTTGGAAACTCAAAGCAAATTCTCTACTTGTGCATGTCACTTTGAGAAAGTTGTAATGTCACTCATTTTATTAAATGTTAATAACTTTAAAAGGGTGGGGGGGGAAAGAAAAACACCTGGTGCTATTCAGACCTGAACACTTGTCTCTTTGTGTTTGGCAGTTTGACATTGTGGGCATCAAGGAGTTGACAGAAATTACTGCAGTGCTTGAACCATACAATATCCTAATTCTTCCACATGAAAGCAAACAGCATGTTTGTTTGCTTTAAATTATTAGATTTGTAGTCATTGATATATTTTAATTATCCCCATTTCATAATATAATACAGTATTTGTATTTAAAAGTAGGAATTGGGAATTTTGTGTTTAATACTGATTTGTAACCATATTTAGCGTAAGAAATTGATTTTGTAAGACTATTTTTTTCTTCAGCTGCATGATTATAAAAAAAAAAGATACTTTTTTGGTACTTTGAAAGATCTGAGGAGAGAACAGAAGAGTACTTAACTGTTTGGTTTGCCAAAATCAAAACAAAGCTTAAACAGTTCTTTTCTTATAGGTTTTTACATTCCTTCTTGTTTAGTGAAGAATAAGTATTCCTCACTTAAATCCTCTGTTAAAGTAATTTTAATGTACTTGGCATCAAATACCAGTATGTAATACACATGGAAATAAAGTTTAGTTCTGGCAGTGAAAATCAGCCATCTGACTGTGTCTGAAAGTTCTGATGTTGGGCATCAGAGGTGTCATCCTGTGCTCTTTGTTGCCAAGGCCAGAGCAGGGCTGTGCTGGCACTGCATTCCTTTAAGGAGAGCTGCTCAGCTGCCTCACAGACAGCTGGGCTTACATTTACAGTCAGCTCAGTTCTAGAGAAGAGAAACCAAACTGAGCTCTTTTTTTCTAGATTGAGGGGTGTGTGTGTGGTTTTGGGGATTTGGTTTTGTTTCTGGGTTTTTTCCCCTTTTTTTTTTTGTGTCTGTGTGTGTGAGTACATCTATGCTTCATCATTTTGTCTGTGTTGAAAAGTAAAAAAGCACTTGGCTTTGAATTTGATATAAGAGATTATCCTCTATATTTGACATAATCCTTTCTCAAATAAAGTTTCATTATTTCAACTTTAAMGTCGCTAGAATGCTTGTCTAAAGGCAAATTAACCATCAGTGTTGCATCCTTCAGTTTGCTGCAGTACTGTCAAAAATAATGTCAGCTCTGCAGCAGAGAGAGTCCTTTGGACAGGGTTTTTGTAACTAGAAGAAGTTACACTTTATTTAACTCCTGCATGACTTCAAGTTGCAGCAGGTAAGGTACCAGCAGGAATGTGTCAGTAAGGGTGGATAAGGCACCTCCTGTGATGCTCTCCTCATTTGTTGCTGCTCCCTTCAGCTTTTGCTCTAGAAAGGGGCTCTTGTAGCCCACAATAATGCTTGAATTTAAAGGTTCTGTTCCATGATTTACAGAGAGCACACACAGCCCAAGTGCCAGGACTCCTGCCTCCTTTGCATGGAGTTAAAAAGCCCAGGAGCTGCAGCACAGCCCGTTTCCTCACTCCTGTGCAATAATTGTCTTTGTGCAAGTCAAGTCACTCACCAGCCCTGAGCAGGTGGTGATGGCTCCCAGGAAATCAGCAGGGAAATTCCAGGCCTTGGCCTGTGCAGAAGGCAAGGGATTCACAGGAAGAGCCTTATTTATGTCCTCCAATCCTACTGTAACAATTAAAATTATAACTGAGCCAAGCTGCTTGAGGCAGGGGCTGTGAGGCTGCATTGGTGTGATGGTAATTGCATTTCTGCATGAGTCCCATCAGGCTCCTGTAGGTGCACATCTCCATCAGATTTGTAAACATCTGAGTGAGAGCTCATCCTCTTAAACCTGATGAACAGGGGCCTTCTGTGGAGACCCACATGCCTTCTAAATTACCAGGTGATAAGGAAATAATGAGRTTAAAGATGCTGTGTAAAGTCATGCTTACTAAAATCACGTTGCTAACCATGATGTTACGTTTTTGAGGCGATTTTCCTGTTTTACTAGCAGCACAGCTGATCTTGGTAATGATTTTAAAACACCCTTCACAGAAAGACAGTTGGCTTCAATTAATCAAAAMAGCACTTAGCAATAGAGTATTTCCAAAATGTATTTTACTGTGGCACCATATTTTGTTGAAAGATACCCTGATGTCTGGTGTAATACAATCCAGAGCAATCCAGAAGATATGGGAGAGAATCAGCAGGATGCTTCTCAAGTAACATGTTTTGTTCCATATAATTTCCTTGCTAATCTTTGCATRAGTACTCCTAATTGCTTGTTGAACAAAATTTCTAGAATTTTCAAGTTATGGTGARGTTTCCTGGCATCAGAATGGCAATCTTCCCTCCTGCTTCTGGCWGGAGCACAGGTCTTTTAAGGACAAATAAGGAGCCATCGCAAATCTAGCAAAGTTTTTACTTCCCTCTTACACAACTCTTCTCAGTTCACGGGCAAATTTGTTGTTTTTTTACCATTGAGAAAAAAAATCAGTAAATTTGGATTGTATAGCTCCTTTTTTTCCCCAGCAGTTCAGTTTATATGGAAATCAATCCAAGATAYTTCACGGGATCACTAGATAAATTTACACGAGCATGATCTAATTTTTAGTGTATGTATTTATGCTTCATTGATAACTTGTTAGATCTGAGAATCTGATTCTTGGTAGTCGATCCAATGCTCATGTCAAGTAATCATACTGCATGTAGCCAGGTAATTATAAATTGCTGAAAATGGCTTCAGCATCTTCATATAATTACAGTGCTTAAGAAATTCAAGTGGGTAGATAATGGATGCATGGAAGGTTCTGAGGGCTGGACATTTTTACTTCTTTGTCATTAATTTTGGTTATTAATGTAGCTATTTAAAGCTTCCACATCATCTCTGCTAGGAAACTTGTTTTTTAATGTCTTAGTACTCATCATCAAAATATTTCTATAAGTAGTACACATGTCAAACAAACTGCATGGACTCTGAACCTTATCTCTTGTAAGGTAAAGGGAAGAACTTCAGCCTCATGCTTAATTCCCTTTCCTGCAAACAGGAGAAGAAATGAGCTGTTTTCTTCAGCCTTTGGACATGCTTTCCTCAGCTTCCTGGTAAAGAACAAGGCTGGTGTGCTCTTCCCTTCCAAGGAACTTATCTCTATTCCCAAAGATGCCACCCTATTTTAAGCATAAGGAATTGCAGCTCGTTGTTGGATGTGTCAGAAGGATGACATACCCCAGCARTTTAAGAGGATAATCTCTGGGTGAGATGGCTTTGGGTAGAGGTATGTCTGTAAGTCACAGAAAGGTCAGTCAGAGCATGACAACTGATCTCCCTCTGGTGGGGATGCCTCCCTGCCCTTTCTGTCTCARCTGAGCAGGTTCAAGTCTATCCTGTAATCTGCTGTGAAAACATTGAGTCTGTTCAACCAAAACAAAGTGTTGCCAGACCCCTGTGATTACAAAGCAGTGGTCTGTTAATGTGCCCCAGTCTAACCTTAATCCATTTTTCAAGCCTTGGATCTTGCATCTGCTTCTTAGACCAAATGCCAGTGACAAACTTCATAAAGCTCCTGTTCCTCCCCCACACTGTGGGTTTTGCAGCCTCACCTCCAGCGCTGCTGCTTGAAGACCATTCTTTGTTTTTATTGCTACTGTAAATCTCCAGCAGATAAAGAGAATTATTTCACCTCTGTACAAGGTTTTGCAATCATTACACCTTCAAATAAAAGCAAATAGATTCACACATTAAGATCAGAGAGAGGTGACCCTTTGTTACCTTTTGTGTCCAAGTTGTGACCATGAAAATGTTAACAGACATGAATCCAGCAAAAATAAGGATATGTTCTCCTAAAAACTGGTTTCCATGTGAAAGCCCTATACTGAAACATACATTTAGAACTTTTATAGTGATTAGTGAAGCACTGCTGAATATTCAAGCACTTTAGCTTGGTTTCTGCAAGGTGCTTCTTGACAGTCCAGTCTCACCATGTCCTGTGTGGGTTACCCACAGGTAATCCCATCAGACAGGGGCTGCACTGGCACATGGGGTAGCAAGATAAAGTTCTTGAGTTCATGGAGACCACAATCCTGGGTCTTGTGTCTGCTTGGAAAGTCCAACACTACCTGAAATAACCTGTCCCATTGCCATCCCAACCACTGAAGGTGGGTTTGCTGAGCCTAGTTCAGCTCCAGCTCTGGCTGTAGCTGTGCAGACTATTCCCATGGCTGTTTTGCTGGGAGAGAGCACACATGGTTAATCTCTGGTCTGTCTTTCACAGCCCATTGTGGATTAGGCAAGACCTGAGAAGAGTTTCAGTCATTTCTTCTCTGTTACAACAGAGTCCTGCCCAAAGGCATTTTGAGACAAGAACCCGTGTGGTTATTGAAAATGTGGTGTGCTGTAACCCAGCACGAGAGGAGGGAGTGACTTTGGGGCTTGAGTATGATTGTAAATAATAATTCCTTCCCAAGTCCATTGATTGGACACAAGTGCTGTCACTGGGTGGTTGCTATAACATCACAGCAAAGACAAGGCAATTGAGGCAAGTCAGCTAAGGCCTCTGGTTCTTTCCCAAAGGCTTTCTCTATCCACTACTGTCTTAAAACACATGGAATTTGGGAAGTACCACTACCATCAATCACCCATGTGTAATTTTCCTACAATGGCAAAAATCTCTGTGTCACACTCTCTGTTCTTGCCTGGCATTTGAATTGCCAGGGTTTGGTTTACTTTGGTTTTAGTGCTTCTGCACTTTGTACTGACATTTTTATTAAGCTATTTTTTATAACACCAGCACTTTCTATTTAAGAGGTAGTAGATGAATCATAACATRTCACTTTATGCAAGGTTAGGGTTATTTTCTCCTGTGCACATTGGTTTATGCCAAACTTCATCTCCTATTATAATTTRCATTCACAGTGTTTCATAAAGTCCTTTTGCAATTCTTCACAATCAGCTCCCACCTTTAATGCCCGTGCATGACTCAGCACCTCCAGCAAGCTGTCACCTCCTTACCCACCCTTCTCTACAGTGTTTAACATGATAAGCAGCAGGAGCTCCAGCACAGATCACCAAGTGAAGTTTCACTCTCTGAGAAACTGAGTAACTTCCTATTATATTCTTTGATCAATGTTGAGTACATGTAAGGGCCTCTCCTCATGCCTCAAAACTTCTTGGCTTCCTTGAAAACTTGATTACAAATCTTGTTGAATGCCTTTTTTAAGTTAAAGTAGGTTGTATCCACACACCTATTGACTCCTTCAAAGGACTTCAAAGAAGGTAACTTTCTCTTGCATTTATCAATCAGAATCTCCCTCAGGAGCCTAAATTCATTCTTTCTACTGTAATTTCTCCCTTAGTCTTACTGTGCCTTTGTCCACAAGATCAAAAGTCTTTTGAAAAGTTGGAAAATCCAACTCCAGACAGCTCAGGGAATTTTGTGAAATGGATTCTTGTTCTCATGCTGTCTTTGTYCTTTTGCAGTAGAGTGCTTGATGGTGAATGGCACAAGATTCTGCRCTGGGGGACCTTGGGATAAGAAAAGCACTGAGCCATTGGGACAAATCTGTTCTTCAGGTTTGGATTAAAGAGGGACAATTATCAAGGAACAGATGAATTTATGGGAGGCTTCACCTGGCGATGCCTCTCAGGGACTTGCATGAGCAGGAAAGCTGGACATGATAACAGAGACAGCCCCTCCAAGCACTGTGGGCTAGAGGCAAAGATAACCTAGTTTGCACATCCTTGGACTCTCAAAAAATTCTGTTCAGCAAGGGACTCGGGATTAAACCAGATTCCAGAATACTTTTGAGTGAAGAGCCATTTGTTTTAAAACCACAGGCATCATCTTCATGTCCCAAAAAGATAGATGTATAAAMCTGGCCACCTCTATACTTGAAAATAGGAGGTATTGGAACCAGTAAAGGATGTATTGGAAGCAGTAGTTCCAACGTGGGTGCCTCTGTCATGTTTGTTGAGCATCAAGTGAGCCCTGGCAGTTGATATTTTATATAATACTCATTGTACAGGGATCACATACACATATGTACATATGTACAGTTTCTGCACACAAAGATGCAAATCTATCTATATATGAATAGACAGATGTCTACAGATGTGTATATATTCTAACTATAGAAGGAAATATCCATAAATACAAAGGACACTCTATTAGTGATTGTTCATGGACTATGATCTTTCATAAACTCTGTGTACCTGGATCATACTTGCTCTGTTCTTTCTGATAACTTCATTTAGTACACCAAAGGGTTGTGTAAGCAGCCTTTTCAGCCACCAGCTGACTGGCAGCTTAAGCTGAAATGATAATCTGTGGTTACTCCCAACTCTGGCTCTGAATTGCTTCTCGCCAAGGCACTGCATGTCTGTCTCTGGAGTTGTGTAAGTTGGTATTTGGCTACCTGCCAGTGGGTGTCATGGGACTGGGATCAGGCAAGTCAGGTTTGYGTAACAATACCCTGTCTTTGCTCCTCTTTATTACCCCTGACTTTATCAATGAAAGGTTTATGTCATTGTCTAGGTCACCACTGAACAAATGAATTGTGGCAAAGAGATCCCAGTCCTGTGGCATCACTGCTAAATGTGGTCCTGCTCATTGGTGACCTGCAATGATCAATATTTTGACATCAATGAAAGAACAAGTTTTYAATCCACATAGTTAATTACCTGGCAGTTATATATTATTTGAGTTTTCAAAACCAAATGCAGTGTTGTACTAATGCCTTGGAGGAATTAACATTGCATTATAATGGTTTTCTTTATTCAACAGACCTGGAAAAATAAAATAACAAAAGAAAAAGCACCAGCCCTGTTTCATTCCCTTTTTACTACCAGCTGGCAAAATGCTCTGAATTGCAATGTTAGGGAGAATCTTCTTTCTCCACTTGGGATTTCCTTCTCCTTTTAGCTTTGAGCAGGACCTGCTGCTGGCCAAACCCTTGTTTCTACTGCAATACCTAATGATGAAAAATAATGTCATTAGGTAGAGAATGTGTTGGGAATATTTGGCTGCAGAAAATATTCTGAAGTGGGATCTGTGCATTAGCTAGGTAAAGCCACRGGAGAAGCAGGGTGACCTGGGGACAGCCCAGGCCTCTCTTGTCAGCCATCCCTGGACCCTGAACTGCTCCAGCCAGGACCTGACAACCCATGRTGGCTCAACAAACCTCTCTGGGAGAGGAGCCTGTGCAGCTTTARAGCAGCTCAAACGCAAACGTGGGCTGTATTTAGGGATTACCTATAGTGCATCAGAACAATGCACCACAATGCACCTCCCAGGGCCTGCCCTGGTTCCCTGCCTGGTTCCTGCAGCCCTGCTTGCTTGCTCAGAGTCAGGAGTGTTCATTTTCTGCAGAAATACTCAGACACCCACTGCAGCCTCCATGAGCAGCCTCCTGGGGCCCATGAGATCCATGGGGTAACAGGACCCATGAGATCCTGGCGTGGTGTCCAGCTGTGCAGGACAGGCACAAAGCAAAGCAAGGTTGTGCAGCTATAGGGAATGGCAGATCCCTCTGTGTGCACCTGAGAAAAGCCAGAGGGCTCACACTGCTTTGTGCATCCTGTCAAACTTTCCTGTACAGCTTTCACTGGTGACCTATCAGCTCCTAAAATCTTGGATATAACTAACTGAAAGGGAG
>JACDOX010000028.1:1887506-1983908 GCA_014549065.1 Cardinalis cardinalis
GGAGATGCCAAGCTGCAGTCAGCAGTGTGGCCAGGCTATCCTGGGCCCTGCAGCTCGTCCTTTCCATCAGCAGCTGCCCCCCAGATGCTGCTCTCAAGAGGTCCCTCTGCTCCTGCAGCCCAGCAACCCCTGGGGTGATTCCACTCCCAGATCAGCACAGTCCAAAAGGTTGGTTCAGGCTCCAAAGGAGAGCACACCCCTGGCTGATGGGCAGGTGTGGCACAGCCCGTGGCCCATGGAGGGTACTCTGGACTCCTGCCTCACTCAGTGGCCCTTCCTTCCAGATAAGATCCTCTCAGTGTCAGCTTGGTGCTGGTCAGAAATGGGCAGCAGCAACACTTGGAAGGAAAAATAATTTCAAAAGTGGAAGAATCCGGGATTCCCTGATGTCCTTCCCTGCTGCATGAATAACACACCACACAGCCACAGTGTTTGTAAGTAGACTCTCTGTATTTTTAGCAACTGATCTATGAGATCATTTTGCTATTTTCAGTTGTTTGTGACTTGGGATTTTTCTGCTAGGAACATAGTGAGTGGGAGGAGCACATACCTTCAGCTTCCAGTGAGGGCCTGAGCAGACCCTGTGTGCCCAGTAATTAATACTCATTTTCTGAACAGCTCACCTCCTGGAGCATCATCGGTGCAGGGCATCTGCTGCAGTTTGAGAAATGCCCTCTAGTGTTCTACCAGGATGCAGGAGAATGAGCACACAGCCAGGAAAAGTGCAGACAGTCTCCAGTGAGCTGACCAATAGCTTCCCTGGAAGCAGGCAGTCTGCCTGTGGGCCTGGCTGGGCTCCCCCATGCCCCACTCACGAGCAAACAGCCTCTTGCTGAAAGCCACAAATACAATTCCTGCATGTGCCCCTTGGTGCCTCGGTGGGTACAGCACAAGGGGTCTCACAGCMCATTTCCATATCCTGCAGGTCCTGCCCCATTCCCAGTGCCCACACAGCGCTGGCTACAGGCACATGTGTCAGACCATGAGCAGGCCTGGCCTTCAAAGGGGCAGCCTGAGCATCTCCTGCCCCTCTCCTGCTGCCCTGGGGCTCTGCAGCGTGCCCTTACTGCATCTCTTATCTCAAAGCACAGACYGTGACCCTGAGTGCTGCTGCTCATTCACCAAATAGGGATGCAGTAATTAATTGACTGGGAGATAAACCRCAGATTTAATCGTACATGAAGCCTGCAGGATTCCCTCAACACCACCCACGCTGTGCCAAAACTGTTGATTTCTGCACTGATGGCAGAATTTTAACATGTATTAAACAGAGACRTCCTTTTGCCCCCAGAGCCAGGCTCAGAAGAGGGGATTTCCTGGGGCTGCCTGTACCTGGCCCAGCCCTGGCAGGGCAGGGGTTGGAATGAGGGGCTGCCAGCCACAGCTCCAGGCCCTCCTGCCTGGCACCTTAGACAGCCTTAGCCCCTTGCTCCACCCAGCAGTTGTTTCACATTGTAGATGTGATTTCCTGGCAGCAGCCTGAGTTCTCCCTTTTCTGCCCCATTGGCAAGGTATGGACATGCACCCACCTCTCTCATGGCATAAATAATCTCCCACTGCAACAGGCCTTCTAAAAAGCAGCTTATTCTCCTTCCCCAGCAAACTTGCACCACATCAACCCCCCTCCACCTGTCCCTGCAGCAGTGGCCACCAGCACCACCATCCCCTGTGCCCACTGACCCCCAGCCAGGCCTGGGGGGGACACTCACAGCGTCCGTCTGTCCTCACAGGGACTGTCTCACAGCAGGACATGTGGACTTGGCTCACACCCCAGTCCTGATGACCTTCAGACCTTGGCAGAGCAGCAGGGTTTCCAGCCAGCATGAAATTCTGGCTCTGGAAACCCGAGGGTAAACCTGGGGCCAGAAAAGCTGAATCTCATTTGAGCAGACCCCCAAGTTCCAGCTCATTTCTGCATGTTGAGAGCTTTGGCAGGACTTCCACGAGTGATGTTCGAACAATGACCCAAAAACCCCACATGGAGCCACAGGACCCTGGAGGAGCTCCCAAGCAGCCTCATGGCCACCTCTGGCTCCCAGTGWGCAACAACTGAGCCTYGGCAGCTTGGTGTTTCCACAGCTTCACGTTCACCAGCGCAGCCACAGAAGTTTTAAGCTACTTTACTACAATTTTTATAGAGATTATAAGAGTACAAAATGGCACTTTTAGAATCAAAAGGAGGCAGTTTATCTGTTTTTATTTCCTTTTGGGTTAGAAGAGGAGAGTGAAAGAAAATATGAACTTGCTTTCTCCAAGAAAACAAACTGACCTTTGAGTGTTATAAAAGCCTTTATASAGGAATTTGGCCAAAGAGGACTGGAAGTTTTCTGTGAAACATGTTTTTCCTTAAAAAATGCCAGTTTGCTAAACCAGAACAGTTTGCAGAAAGCTTGGTTTAAGTGAATCTGCCCATTTGGTAGCTACTTAGAAAATTTTTGAGCTGCTGAAAGGCTGAATTTGTCAGCATAAGCCTTCAAATATGAAATTATTCTACAGGTAGAATTTTAAAAAGTAGAACTTAAAAAGTAGAAAAAATAAATACCATTTAAATTAAAATTAAGTATTTTTGCATTATTTAAATCCAAAGTGTTTAAATTAACCTATTCCAAAACACATTGTGATCATCACAACAGCTTTGAGATGTGCCTTTCTGGGGAGTGGAAAGTTCACCCCCTCCCAGGTAAAGCTGCCCTGGAAAGCTTCAGGCAAGTGTAGACCAGGCTGTGGGTGGAAGTTTCGTGCCTGTGCTCTAGAGAAAGCTGGGGATCTTGCTCGATGAAACAGGTGATTCGAGGGTCATAAAACATTCATTGCCATAAAAAATRAAAATGCCTGGAGCTTTTGGAGTAAATCAAGTACAAGCTCAAAGATCRTCAGTCAAGGGTGCCTTTAATAGATATTTAATTAACCAATCATTGGATCATGCAATCCCTAGTTCCCTTCTAGCAGACATTTTACCTGTTAATTAGTTTATCTGTGCACTGATCTCACACCACAGCCTAGTGTCCTCCTCCCATTCCTGTCCATCTTTCTGAACTCCTCTGTTGTTAGATGGAACTGGTTTCTTTTGAGGACCATCTTTACTTCAACTATTTATTTAGTATATTTATTTTGACAATCAAACTAGCATTAAAAATGCTGATTTTAATCCAGCCCCAGGGTAACAGCTTTGGGCTGAGCTGCTTTAGATTTCAGACACAAGAAAGCAGTACTGGGCCTGCTGAGGGTGCTCAGTGGCAGGATGTATCACACCCAGCTTTGCCCCTTGCCTCTTTTCTCTCAACAGGACTCCAAGGTCTTGTACAGGGAAATGATTCATAACCTCTACTAATCATAAAAGAAATTAGGTAGAAACCCACATAGGAAAACTCTAGTTAGGATCTAGAACTGYATTTTGCCAAAAGAGAGAGCTGGCATCTCCTGGAGTGAAAGGCTGTGTTTGCCCTCCTCAAAGGATAAGAAAATACAAGGATGCCCCCACCACTGTGGACAGATGGACAGGTATATCCATGCTGCACCTCTTCAAAGGTGCAAAGCCTTCATKCTCAGTGGTGGGTTCACTTCAGGCTGGTGCTGCTTCCTGGAGGCTGGGATCTGCTGGAGCAATCCCATGGACACAAGAGCACATTTGTGTGGTTTGACTTAAGGGTGACACCAGGATGCCTTCACAGCTGTGCTCAGCAGTGAGTTGGAGCAAAGCTGCTGGTCAAACTTGCCACTGTGTGATGGGATTGTGAGCTTTGGGAGATGCCAGTATCAATCAATCTCAGCACCTTCAGCACCAGCTTCTGTTACAGGAAGAGCCATCTGATTCTGTGAGCACTTTCCCCACATCCCACTCCGGTCCAAGGAAATTTCTTAGCTGCCTCCACACTCCTGTGCTGGGGCACTTCTTGTTGGGAGGGCTGGGGATAGTGTCTCTCTCCCTGTGTGCTCCCAGGCTGAGTAGCTGCTCCCCAGCTGGCAGGGACACTGCCACCCTCATCCCCACCATGGGGTTCCCTGGAGAGAACATGGCAGCACCAGTGGCTGCACAGCAAGTGCACGGGACAGTCCGTGTGTCACACACATCACCATGTCACTTGTCACCCTGCTGCAGAGTGACTGCTGATCTCTCACTGATTGTAACTCTTCTTAATGAGAGCAGATGGACTTCAAAGCTCCAAAGGAGTGATTTCAGGCAGGGGAAGGTCGATGCATGGCTCAGTCTTGCTGAGCAACTTAGTGTGCTCAGGCTAAGATGAATCAGCTGGTGGTGGGTGAGAAATGTGTGGCTGTGCCCAGAAGTGCCCAGGCAGCCCCTGGCTGCTGTGACCTCCCCCGGCTCTATGGGGATACAAACTGTAGCCATGATATTTTCTGAAAAATCCTTTCCTTAGGATTTTTTTTTCTCCTGAGAAGCTAAGAGGCCTCAGGAACAAAATGTAAACAGTGGCTACATTAATTAGAAACAACCACATGAAACCAATCACAGATGCACCTGTTGCATTCCACAGCAGCAGATAATCATTGTGGTTACCTGCTGCTGTGGAATGCAACAGGTGCATCTGGGATTGGTCTCATGTGGTTGTTTCTAATTAATGGCCAATCACAATCAGCTGGCTCAGACTCTGTCTGAGACACAAGTTTTTGTTACCATTCCTTCTTTTTCTATTCTTAGCTAGCCTTCTGATGAAATCCTTTCTTCTATTCTTTTAGTATAGTTTTAATATAATATATATCATAAAATAATAAATCAAGCCTTCTGAAACATGGAGTCAGATCCTCATCTCTTCCCTCACCCTAAGACCCCTGAGAACACAACAAACAAATTTTCCATGACTTGTCTTAGTGGCAGGATGCACACCTGTGTTGGGCATGGTCACAGGGAAGGATTCCATGAGGCTGCCAGTGCTGGCAGGGAGCTACCAGGACAAGAAGCACTGGAAAACAAGCCAGCACAGCTTGGCCACTGACCATCAGCCTGGTGAGGCCCCTGCAGCACGTATGGGTTTAATGTGTGGGTGCAGGTACGGCTGGGAGGGGTTCAAGCAGAGAAGGAGATACCATGTAGACAAAGAGGAACAAATATGATTTTTTTTTTCCAAGGAGAAACTACTTTAAAAACAAAAATAGGAAACCCTGGAGGAGCYGGGGTGCTGCTGCTCTGCCATCCTTTGCTTCTGTGAGCAAGGCAGGGATCTGGACAGCAGCTGCCAAACAAACCCAGGGAGTGGGAGTCCAAGGCTCGTGGCAACCACAGCTGGCACCATCTCAGCCCCCAGGCTTTGTTCTCCTGGGACTGAAAACCCATAGGGTGRCTGTCCCTGACTCTGCTCTCATATAAATCACTACAAATCAGGCACAGAGTGGCATTACTGATATCTGTACCTCATTCTCAGACCCTCACATGCCATTTCACAAGGATTCCCTAACTTCTTGGYGCAAGTCTCCTTTTCCACACATTTTAAAGGAAGTTAATTAACCTGAGCCTGTTAATGTGTAAATCAAGTTGAAATATTTGCTGGTAGAACACAAAGCTTGGGCTGGCACTGATGGCTATAAATGGAACTAGAGGAAAATGTAACATTTGGAAACAGAACACCTGGGTATGCACACGAGGCTGAGCTGGTTTGTTGGGGAGCACTGATTTTCCCCTACAGTCAATTGCTGCCACAACTTCTCAAATACTCCCTGTTCCCACTTTGTTCCARAGCTAGGAACCACCTGCAGCACTGGGGAAAGGACAGATGAAACAAAATCTCTTTCTGTCTCTTCTGCTCTTGGCAACACGGGAAGAGCAAATTGTGAGGGGGRAAAAAAAGAAACAAATACATATCTGCCAAGATGAGGTTTGTTCTTTTGGCCAGTGGGCTGAGCAGAGCTCATAGCATCTTTTTCAGAGGAATCATGGCTGCAGTAAAAATTACAACACCGGTGTCAGGAAATTCAAAGCTTTCCCACATGAAGTGACCAGAGGAGATTTTTTGTCACTGAAGACTATTAGCCTCTTCCCCAAAGACATCACAGGATTTAAAAGTGCAAGCAGATTTTCTCAAGTGACAGGATATAAATCTCTGTCTCAAGGGCAACAGAAATGAAAGTCCCTCAAGTGCAATTGGAAAATCTTTCATTGTTTCTTACTGGGTACAACCAAACAAAATTAAATGTCTATTTTTTTCCTTACTCAGGGCTATGCATCTTGTAGATAAAGGAAGATAAATGCACAACCATCCACCTCTGGCAGCTTGTGTGGTTGACACTGTGCACAGGGACTGTAGAAAACCAACTTGCAGAGTGAGGCMTTGACTCATCTGTACAGAAATCAGGCCCTATTTTTTCTTTCAGCTAAGGAAGATCCAATAACAACATTGCTGTCATAGCAGTGGCACAGGGAAATGAGTGATTTCCTGTCTGAGCGTGTTCCATCACTCAGCATTTTATTTTTGTGCTGAACCAAAGCCAGGCATGTCACCCCACCCTGAGCTGGGGCACTCTTCCCCATCCCCTGCCACTGGAAAGGCWCTGGGAAAACATCCCAGGGCTAAAGCCTGACACAAGAAGCCCCCTCAGAAGCCAAATGCCTTCTCCAGAAGTGTGTAGCCAATACAGAGATTTTTGGATTTTGGAATAGCCAAAGACTACTCTCTCAGCATATACCCCTTTCTCCCAAAGCTGTTAACYTGGTCCTGGTTTTGGCTGGGATAGAGTTCATTTTTTTACTTAGTAGCTGGTACAGTGCTGTGTTTGGGGTTTAGTATGGGAATAATGTTGGTATCCCACTGATGGCTCAGTCGTTGCTCAGTAGTGCTGACCCCTAAGCCAAGGCCTCTCGGTGTCCCGTGCTCTGCCAGGGAGCAGCTGCACCAGAAACCAGGAGGAGCACGGCCAGGACAGCTGACCCAGACTGACAAAGGGATATTCCATGCCATGGCAYGTCATGCCCARTCTGTACATGGGGGGACTTGGCTGGGAGGAGCCAATCACTGCTCGGGGATGGGAGGGACATTGGKCAGCAGGAGGTGAGAATTGTAAGGGGCATCACAGGTTTTCGCCTGGATTTTATTCCTTTCCCTCTACCTCTCTTTTCCATTACAATTGGTTCTGCTAATGTATTTATTATATTTTACTTTATTTCAATTAATAAAGTGTTCTTAACTCACAGGCTCTACTTTTTTCAGATTCTCTTCTTCATCCTAATGAAAGAGTGGGAGGTAAGTGGCCAYGTGGGGCTTAATTGCTGCCTGAGGTTAAACCATGACACCTTGGCACATCTTCCAGTCCCAACTTGCTCCAGAACCCAGGAGAGAATGAAACCTTCTGTCTGGGGTAAATAATGGAGAAAAAAATCCCCAGATATTATCTGCTCTTATTTTTTTTAATTTTTTTTCCTTTCAGTTGTAATAATTCTTATAATAAGACAGAAGGGTTAACCAGCATCCTAAAATCATCCCGCTTGGGCGCAGTGCCTCTGATGTCCGTGAGAGGGCTATGGGCAAGMGCATTGGGTGTTTCACACGAATACAGAAAAAATACAGAAAAATACAGAAATACAGAAAAACGCTCTGCCAGCTGCTTGCAAAATCCATGGGCACCCCCTGCTTCCCCCAAGCTTTTGCGCAGTCGCTGCTCTCAGCGAGGTGCCCGGGGGCAGGGGCAGCCSCTGGGTGCGGGGGCAGCTCCTCCGCCCAAAGCAGCCCCGCGGCGGCAAAGCGTTTAATGACTCCATGTGTCCAGGGGCTCTGCTCCCACCCTGGCTCCCCACAGGCTTCTGGGCAATTTTTAGCCTTGTCAGAGTGTGTGAGACAAGTGCCAAGGATTGATTTTCTTAATATGGCAGTTGAGATAAACCTAATTTTTATCACATGCAGCTGAAAGATTCTGTCAGATCTAAAATGATATGTTTTGTGTCTGATTAGGTAAAAATTAATTCTCCTTATTAAATTAGGAACATTTCTGAATAAAACATGCTTCCACAGTGGAAAAACTAGAGCATTTGAACAGAAAACATGTAAAAGTGGAATCTTGTCTCTAAATACAAATATTTCATGCCTTTTTCTTCTCTGTATATATCATACCATTACCTTAATCAAAAAGATGCTTCCTAAATTAGATATAGGTTTTGGTCAACACCTGAGAGGTTTTGGGTGAGTAAGTGATCTATAAGAAGAAAAGAAAAAAATAATAATAATAAAGGAAAACACAAACCCTAAAACCTTTTCTAGATCTGAGACTTTGTTTCCATTCACTTTTGCAGTCCCCAAAAGAGCTGTTGGCTCTTCTGAGTGCACCTTGAGGGAAATTTGATCCAGCCCTGAGGTCAACATGAATGTCAGCATTACCTAGACGGACAGGTCCTGCTTGAGAGGGGCATGATCTATGGACTTTGCTGGTTAATTGCAAAGGGCTGAATGTGCCCTTTAGATTGCTCCTTCATCTCATCTGAGACTTTGTACATTATTTTTGGGACATTAAGCACAGCAGGATGAGTCCTCCAGGGAAATTTTGCAGCGTTGCCAGCATTCTGATGGCTGGTCCCCTGGAACGCGGTGTACTGCTATCTCCAGCTTCAGGAGTCATATGATTATGTGAGGATCTCAGCTTTCACAACAATGAAAAGCAGGGTTTTAGTCATTGAGACTGTGGAGAAAATCTGGCAAATGTGACCTCCAAAAGGACATGGATCAAAAAACAGATCAAAGAGATCTCAGCTACATCAAGCGCCTGAATTATAAATGCATAGCTGAAAAACAGCATCATTTTGAGGACCAACTATTACATTTTGAATCGTTGGGATTTTTGTAAAGAGGGAAAAAATTGCTTCTTGCTTTTTTTCTTCTTCCCTCCTTGCACTTCTTCCTTCCTTTGTAAGGCTCCATCCTGTTGCTTATGCTCCTTGGCTGCTCTCAGTCTGGAGCTGCCAGTGGACACCAGTCACACAGAGTGTGAGTACTGGGAATTTTCCAGGTTTACAAAATGTTTTCCTTGCACCTGCCAAAGCCGACGGCGGCCGTCGCTGAACACGTGCCGCTGGAAAATCCCAAGCGGGCTGGCTGCCGGGGATGCGGGGCTCTTGGGAGCGGGGCACGCCGGCGCTGCGGGCGAGGAGGACGCGGGGCAGGGCCCGAGCAGCGCCGCCGGCCGGGCCCGGGCGCGGCTCCTCCCGCAGCGCCTCCCTGGAGCTCCGCCGGGCCTCGCAGGGAGCCTGCGCTTGGAATCGAACAGTGTGGCTGGAAGTGAGGTGTTCCGCAGGGAATAGACAACCTCAGCAAATGGTTTGCTCTCRGTGAATTTATCACCGGGTGAAAATGTAGAATTTTGGGGGTTTAGAACGGGGGTTCAGGGGCAAGATGGAGGGATTTGGGTGTATCCCGTCCTTCCTCCTGCTTCTTCTTGTCCTCCATCTTCTGCTGTGATGGTGGCACTTATGGATTAGTTTAGAACAGAGACAGACTGTCTAACATAGGGGATAGGTATTGGAAAATTATTGTAAATAATGTACACGTAGTTTTTAGTATAAAAAGATAACACTGCCCTAAGGGCAGTCACTGTGCCATGAACCAACCTGCTGGTCACAGTGACCCCAAGATAAGTTAGAAAGTCTCTTTTCCCAGCCCGGCGCTCGAAGAAGGAGTCAGAGCTCTTCATTTCTTGGTCTCAAGGTTGTTTATTGTATCTTATCTATAAAATTCTTTCTCCTGTCCAGCCGAGGTCCGCTCAGCAGGACAGCCCAGTCACTCTGCCTACCCCTGGACAGTGTTATCTTTCTATACTAAAAACTACGTGTAAAATATTTACAGTGACTTTCCAATACCTATCACCTATGTTAGACAGTGAGCTTCTACTCTAAACCAATCTAAAAGAGCCAATATCACAGCAGAAGATGGAGGCCAAGAAGAAGAAGGAGAAAGGCTGGACACGCCCCAATTCCTCCATCTTGYCYCCTGAACCCCCATTCTAAAAACCCCAAAAAATCTATTTTTCACCCTGTGATAAATTCACTATCATTCTAATTAAACTTTTGTGGCTTGTGATTCTTCATATAAAGGTTGGTAATTGTTTTTTCCAAGGGCTAAATCAAAGGCACAGAGGTCTTGAGCTCTGTGCCAAGGTCTCTGAGGCCCCTGGGCAGGGGCCTGAGTCCTCCAGGGCAGGCAGAGGAATTTCCTGGGTTCTGGCAGCTTGTGACATTCAATCACAGTTCAGCAAGGACATTCCCAGCACCCCTTGAATCTTGTGCCAAGCTATTAAACCCTCACACTTGGCAATGGGCATTTGCAAAAGGAAGCTAAAAAGGAGGCTACAGAGTAATTATGTGTCAGAGCCCAGGACRTTCCTCTGACTGCTCTGGAGGACTCGRGACCCTGGCAGAGGGCTCAGAGACCTTGGCATGGAGTCAAAAACACCTGTGCCTTGGATTTTAACCCATGGAAACAATTACCAGCTTTGTGCAAAGAGTTACAAGCCACAAGAGTTTGACTAGAATGATAGTGAATTTATCACCAGGTGAAAATGTAGAAGTTTAGGGTTTTAGAATGGGGGTTCAGGGGCAAGATGGAGGGATTTGGGTGTGTCCTGTCCTTCCTCCTGCTTCTTCTTGTCCTCCATYTTCTGCTGGGATGGTGACACTTTTGGATTGGTTTAGAGACAGACTGTCTAACATAGGCAATTGGTATTGGAAAATTATTGTAAATAATGTACACGTAGTTTTTAGTATAAAAAGATAGCACTGCCCTAAGGGCAGTCAGTGTGCCTCAACCCGACCTGCTGGGCAGATCTCAGCAGGTCAGAAAGACAATGTGTTAGATAAGAGAAAATAAACAACATTGAGAACGAGAGCCAAGGAATCCCATCTTCTTCTTCAGTCTCGGGGCTGGGAAAAAGAGACTTTCTGAGACCTCAGGGTCATCTCGACACCTCGTCAGTTATGTACTGTGAGTGCAAGAAGAAATGTGGTATGGGAAATTTTAAATTTATATTGCCTGTGTATGCCCATTCCCTCTGGCAGTGCTCAAAACCAGGGGAAAGATATCTAAAAGTATGGAAGGTTTTGTCCCAGTCTTAAATGAGATGTGACACACAGGATTTGGTAATAGAGTCCATTTGCTATTCCATTTGTTGTTTTTAATTTATAGCAACTTAATGAAAAAAAAATCAAATCTATCTTACAGAAGGTTTTGTCAAAATTTTTAGGGCCTAAATTCTGCCTTCTATTAACAATATGCTTTTTAAACAGGTGCTTGAAGTTTGTATCTTAATGTAGATTGTGTGCACCTACATTTCATGCCAAGCCTATATATACCTGTTTGAGGAAGATCCTAAAAAAGCCACACCTTCTGTTTTGGATGTTAACAGGAGAGCATGGAGAAGGTAGAAATTTTAGGCACTATGAACAGCCAAGAATTTGGTGCATGCTCAGTGCAGAAGGGATGAAGGGAGGAAATACAAGTGGATTTATGGCTTTGCAGACCCAGCCTAGCTGGGACAGCCTCGCAGTTGGCTGCCTGTGCCCCTCAGGGGGTGCTGCAGCTTTATGTTCCCGAAGGCTGCCTGCGGTGACAGACTCCAGCAGGACCGATTAAACCAGCTACTGGAAAAATCCCCGGGAAGCTTGTCAAAACAGCGTTTCCACACTGAAACACGAGCTGTGTTAGTGCCTGGAACAGCCTGCCGGGTTCGGCTGTTTGAGCTTCCCGGTCGCACAGGGAGGTGGCAGCACTCGGGTGCCACCCCCGGCACAGCTGGGGCGCGTCCCACAGCTGGGCGCTACTGACCGGCTGGAAGACACATTGCAGTGGCCCCAGCAGGTGTAAATGACCCCAGAGTAACCACATCATTAAGGAACACAGGTCTCCCTTCTCAGCTTTCCGTTCTTCAACATTTTCTCTGAGCAAAGGGCTCGTTTATGGGTATGATGAATGGCTCGTGAAACGGCTTGTACAGCAGGATGCTTACAATTAAATGGATTTGGAGCATAAAAGGCAGCGTTATTATTATTCCTGTGCCTGGCTGGCTTCTTGCCAGCCTCCTGCTGCCTTCTGTCTCCCATCACGGGAGGATCCCGCAGGATTGATTAGCATGAGAGAGCCCTGTGAGAARCGGAGGCGGGTGAAGGAGGGAGATGGTGGCTGGAGGGAGAAGCCGGGCTTGCCAGCACTGACACGAGCACTCAAGTGCCTGGGGAGGTGGGAGAGCGATGGGAGTCTCTGCAAGACGGAATGAGAAGAAAATCCCAGGCAACTCCTCCCTCTGTGGGTGTTCCTGCCCTGCCACAAAAACGCTGCTTTGATTTGTGGAAAATTCAAGAGCGGCAAGGGGAGCCCACCTGCCCTGGAGTGCTGTCAGTCTGCAAATTGGTGAAGGACTCAGGGCAGGGACTGGTCACACAGACGTGCTCCCAAATAATTCCCAGGCACATTTCAGGAGTCACAGTGGTCCAGGGATGGTTACAACCAGCGCACAGAGCCACCATGGTTTGGAGGCTGAGGCTTTATGAGCAGAAAGTCACGGAACACCATGGCAGCTGGCTCAGGGTTCAGGAAGGCTCCTGGCCACATTTCAGTTACTGCAGCTGAGACACCTTAGGAAATGAAGGTTTTCTGCTGCATTTTTTATTACATTTTACTCTGCATTCATACTGGCACATGCTGCATTAATAAGGTCTAGAAAGTTAAGAAAACTTTTTTGAAAATTGAAAAGTCTTAAAGCAACTCTTACACGACTTCTAAATTCTTTCTATAAGGCCCAGCTTTTTAYAGCCCAAATACTTGAAAATCTGGACTTGTCAGGTCACATAAAGGAGATTTTTTCTTTTGTTTTCCCTGTGATATTCCTTTCCTAGGATAATTTGCTAACATTGCAATATCTCTTTGCTCAGTTTTCCTGCCAGAGGTCATGCTCCTGTCAAARCCTGCCGTGTGACAGGCTGGTACCAGTAGTGGCTCAATTTATTCCCTGACTCAGAGCARCAAGAAGAGGCCAGGATCACTGTGTGCCTGCTTGATTTGTTTCTGCTAAATGTCAGGTGCTGAAGCAGTCTTGAGGAAAGATGGCAAACATGCAGCTGCCAAATTGCAGTGCCAAAAGTGCAGTTTGCTTTTTCTACCTGAGGATGATCTTGGCCAAATTCTTGGCTTGCACCAAAAGACAGCTCACACTTACATTTGGAAGGACTATGAACTTTTAGACYAAGGATTTATGAACTGAGTAGCATTTGCATTTAATGACATTAAGAAAGGCTTTTTCAATTACATGGGCTGCTTGAGACTTATTTAGTTTCTGTTTCAATTTCTAGAGAATTTAGTCCAGTCAGATAATAACTGAATTACCTACAAATYGACATTTTCATTTTCTTGCATTCTCTGTTTCAGTTTTCACTTTATTTCTCATAGCTGTTTGCATTTTATTTAACCTGTATGTATTTTTGCAATTTATGATCTAAAATATATTATCTACTCAGTGCATTTCATTGCTTTCAATTTCTAAACAGACTCTGTAACAATATCTATTGTCTCTCATTTGGCAGACAAATATTACCTGTTTGAATTCCTGTATAGTTGTTCCACCCAACTCCACAGACTTCCTTTCTCACCATTTAGAATAAGAAATGCTTGTACTGTTAAATAGATTAATTTTTATTTTGTGGCCYGATGTCCATGACTTGGATTTGAGTTGTAAACCTGTCATTTGCCAGGGCTCGTTTTCCACTGATTGCATAAGCTATTGTTACCAGGATAAATTTCAAATTCATCTGAAAATCACAATTAACCAATTGACCAGCTCTACAAATAAGGTCAGGCAACATCTCCTGGCCTTAGGTTCAGTAAGTTTGCTGCCAGACTCTCTTTTGAGTTTTAGCTGCCTTGATTTGTGTTATAATGAGAAATATCTCATTTCAGATTCAAATTACAACATTAACTCAAGTGTGTTGGCAAGTCCTTTAAAGACTCTCATATTCTAAATATGTGCATAGATGATAAAGTAGCAAGATCTGAAATAATTACTATTTATATCCTTCCGTTGTTTCCTCCAAAAACAGCACTTTAGACTTAGATATTGTTTTCAAAATGATTAAGCTGACTCCTAGAATGTTTTTCCTAAAATGTTTTCGTTTTTTCAAGTCCAATAATGCTTCACAACTATTTCCATCTGGTAGTAATAGTCTTGTTTATTCTGGAACATCTTGGTTTATATTATGCCTCTGTGTAACAAAATCTATTGAAATCATGCAAAACACCACTCTCTCTGCCAAAGTCAATAAAATTACTACTTGTTGAAGAAAACAGTAAACAACAGAACTTCATAATGATGTCATCAGCACATACTTTGTCAACACTTGGAAAATCTGGAAACTTCAAGAAAAATAAAGAAGGAAAAAAAGTAATGCATTCAGCTCAGCTGTATAATTAATTATACATAAACTTTTAATGAGGTTTGGTTAAAAATGCAAACAATTTTATAGCAGCATTTGCTGCCCAGCAGCATGGCAGCAGTAGTTCAGCAAGCAGGGTGGGTGCTGTGTTTTATCCATCCATCAGATAAGAGGGCACATTTTCAAGCTTCTGTAGTGCTGAGGCTCAGTGTGCTGCAGCAGGCCCTGAGCTGATCCTGAGTCCAGTTCAGGAGCCCAGTTTGATACATTTGGGAGCTCCAAAGGCACTTTRTCCTGCCCTGGATTTCTGCTGGGAGCAGAATTCTGCTCTTTGTGTTCAGATGCTCCTGGGACATTCTCTCAAAACACCTTCTGCTTTGTGCATGCATTTGGTACAAAAAAATACTATTTATGGGGGKTTTTTTTGTCCTGATCAGTTCAAATGCATGACAGTATAACCTCGTGCAGAAAAAAGTGCAGCCATGGGTGGAGCATGTTTACTTAGCTGTCAGTGCCAACCAAGTAAAACATAAAACACCACAAAACCCAGAGGTTGGCTGAAGCATGAGGAGCATATATATATATATATATATATATATATATATAATGCCAGATATAATAGATATATATATCATGCCTAAAGTGGCATGATATGGTCAAAACTTAGTTTAGAGATTACTCTCAAGAGATTACTCTCAAGAAATGAAGAGAAGGAAAAAGGGAAGGGTTTTTCTGATTTCTAGATTCATCAAGAAGTAAATTAATAGTAGCATACACAGTTGTGCTTTGCTGTGAGGTACAGATCGCTATTACTGGCATCCTTTAGTACTGTGCAGTACTAAACACAGTGAGACCAGCGTGTATTCAGAGATGCTGCTGATGATCCACACTGAATTTAAGAGGTCTGGCTGCAGCAGAGAATGTTTTCTACCCCCTTTCCACCGTGTGGAAATCAGCATCCCTGGCATTCTTAATGGCTTGCCTTCACCCCGAAAATTCTGTTGGCTTTCAGAGATGACAAACATAAATTGATAACAATTTATTAAATTAATGAGACTTCCTTATCCTGAAAATGAGCCGTTTCCACCGTGTGCACTGTCTCCAGGCGCCACTAGATGGTAGAGCAGGACTCTGCACAGTCCCGCAGCCGCCCCGACAAACCCTTACAAACCAAAGAAACCCTTCCAAATCCCCAAACCCGACGAACCCTTCCAAACCCCCAGACAAACCAGACGAACCCTTCCAAATCCCCAGACAAACCCTTCCGAAAAGCAGCCGAATCAATCCTGCCTGAAGATTCACAGCTCTGCAGTACAACTTAGAATTGTCATCCCGGCTGCATCCATCATATTCTTTGTCCTTTATAGCTGATTTATGTCTCCTAGAACTCTCTCTTCAGTGACAGCTTTCCCAGGAGCGCTTGGAGAGCAAGGCACACCCCAGCACACCGCACAGGGGAGGTCCCGTGGCTCCCAACCAGCACCTATAGGGTGATAAGCTGTGGAAATTAAGCCGCAAGATTGTAAACTGTGATCCCCTCTGTAAATCACACTGCCTGGGAGGCAAGGGCAGCTGTAATAAACTTCTGCTCAGAATCATCTTCCAGAGGAGCCACTGCCTCTCTGGGCAGGGCTCTGTGCCCTCCTGCCCTGTGGAAATGTGCACAGAAATGTGGGGGTAGGGGACRCGACYRCCCTGCTGCTCTACAGGTATCCAGRAGARTAATGAGAATTTTTCCAYGTGCAGTAGTAGAAAACTTAAATYCAAGCAGCAAGGATGCCAGTAATAGTTCAGAAATAACTGAGCTGATATGAGTAAATGAAAAAGGGGCAGTGTAAAATTACTAGATTTTTTTTAAAGGTAGATTTCTTGTGAAATCTAGCTTGTATTAGCCACAGAACTTAAAACCTGCTTGGATGTGAAAGATGACTGGCACATGTGGTGAAATATGTCTCAAGGACTTTCAGCAAAGATCAAACACATTAAACAGTGATTTCCAAAGTTTTGGAGTAAAGGCAGAGGTGYGCTACAGGAGTCAGGGAAAAGGAACAATCTAACTTAATGTGGTTGTTAGAGAGCCAAYGAGAAATAAACTGAATAATAAATATACTTACAGGTCTAAAGAGGAAAGATTTAAAGAATTAGAGTGTACAAGCAAATAGAATTATGCTGGTACTTGAAAACATACCGATTACTACCAAAATGCAKATTATTACATTACAAGGAACTATCTGCAGACAGTTATGTGGCAAGTTTTATTTACTATGGGAGAAAGAAGAGGACTTTCTTCACCTGGTGTTTCCAGCCCTGCTGAATAGACAATGCTGGGGACAGAGCAGTCCTGGGCAATGGTTCCTCCCCTGACAGATAAGTATTAATTTAATCCCCCACTTTGCTTTATCTGCAAACACAGAGCTCAGGACCTCCCTGAATTAATCCTTGTTTGGACTGTGTAGGGGATTGGATGGGCAAAGAACACAATGAACCATCAAGATCCACTTGATGGGTTTTTTCCACTGCTATCACAAACAACAATATTGCAAATATTCTGAATTCCCTATAAAACAACTTTCAGTGTTTGTCTTCTGTTAGAAGATACTCTCAGAATCTCACACTTTATGTTCAATATAAATTATATTCTTTGATTACATGCAGGATCCTTTTGATAAACCTATCTCTTTGTATAAATCTCTGCCTTCCCTATGTGTACTCCCTTGTAGGCCAGCAGTAATACCTGTCAGTTACCTTCATTTTGCTAAGCCACCCAAGTTCTTTCAGTCTTGGAAAATGAGCTCTCTGKGACTCCTAATCATCCAGGTAATTTCAATTAATCTTCCACAGGCATTATTAAACGAGACTGTTGCACAGTGGTTCAGGGGAAGCCCCTCTCTCCTCACTTTGCTGTCTCTGTTGCACACACATCTGGGACAGCCAGGAATCCCACTGGTCTCTCCCACAGCTTTGTCAGACACCATCAGACCAGTCACACAAATGCCACAGGTTTTGTCCTTTTTTTAACCCCCAAGGGATGGGACTCGATATTCTGAGAAAAAATTTTTTTCACTAATAATATTGATTTTCAGTTAAAGCGCATTCAGGTACCTGTTTTCTAATTAAATCAGTGATTACATGAGTTTTATATCCTTCTGGAGTCATCAAATAACAGACCAAATACTCCACAGAACCTGAAACTACGTTMCAGTGTCAAATATTATCTGTCAGCCCAGTCTTTTGATCAGCTTAAGCGYTGGCTAATCAGCAAAACCTCATCCCAAGTGACCATGCAGCCTGACATTAACTGCATTGTTCTGATTTAATTCTCTGTCAAGAGGGCCCTGCATCAGTCCCCTACCTCTTTTCCTAGGAGCAGAGATGGGTGGATGGGCCTGTACTGCCATAGCAGTCAGACATGTGGATCCCAGGCTTACAGAGATGACCCTCAATCATTGTCCATGTCAACAGAACTCCTTTATCAGCCCTGTCCAAACTGGGGGTGCTGGGTATTGACAACTGGTATAGAAGCTTTAGCAGATGTGACTCAGCACTCCCCTGAGCCCTGCTGGAGTGGAAAGGATTTATTACATGACCAGCATATTAATACTGTCCTGCTTTTTCCCAAATACAGAATGCAATGCTGGCTGTTCCAGCTTAATCTTTTTTTCCTCCTCTGTCTTTCTTTCTTTTTTTTTTTTTCCTGTAGTTTTTTGTACTTGGATCACTTTTTCTCTGAGCCAAGCTGATTTTGCAATCAATATAACTTTTTCCTTTTTGTTGGGTTTGTTTATTTTTTTTTTTTGTTTTTTTCCTGTAGTGAAGTTTTTTAGTGCTCCTTATATATAAAGTCCTTGTGCCTAAACCTTTCCTTGCAGAGATTTGATCCAGAGTTGCTTTCAGGTTATGAAATTAGCCATTTGGAAGAACCACCTGCATTTAAAATGYTTGGAATCACTTTGGAATAAAATCCATAAGCAGGAATGTTCCAAAATACTTTTAAACTCAGGGGAAAGATAAGTTATATGGAGTGAAAAATTAGGAAGCTTTCCAATTTTGAATTAATGAGCCCACAGCTAGAACATTGTATGTAGTTCAGAGTACATGCATACTGGACATCTGAGATCTGAGAAAGCTTGAGAAAGAAAAAGCATAGAAATCAGGACTGAGAGCCTTTTTGAAAAATGCTTTAAATAATGAAATAGTTTTAATTAACTGACAAGTGGAAAAGCAGAGTAATCAAACCAATGTCTATATGTATTTTTAGGGAGATACATTGYTTARAGGGTTTAAGTAGAATRTGCAGAAGAAGGAAGACAGAAAAARTTACMGAGGCACATTGGATGAGAGGACAGAGAATTATTTGGTTCATTTARGCTGAACTAAGATTGTATATGCCAYTTCTTTATGGRACAGATTTTGTTTAACATAGAGGATGCCAAGATGAGCAAATAGACATTTCACCTTGGWCTGTCCCTGGTTTTATACTCCTATTTTATTCCTTAAAGGCACTGGCTGTGCAGGCAGTGATGCTAACCAAGGTGGCTTGAACCCTCAGCACTGCTTGTCTGGATCGTGGTGGATTTTCTGGGAGATTTCTGTGCTATTTAACAAAGCAGCAGAAGAAAGGAAAGAGCCATCCTTTCCACAGCTTTAGCTTSTACTGCCTCAGGATCTGCAGCAGCAGCAGGCAGATGTCAGCACCTCTCTGGTCACTGCACAGAAAAATTCTCCTTGAATTGTGTGAGCACGGCAGAGCCTGCAGCCACTCAGGCAGTTTGCAGCAGTGCAGCCCCAGGCCAGCTGAGCACTGGCTTTGTCACCATTCCAGTCCCCAGCCTAGAAGCTTCCTCCTGTATTCCCACCCTTGGCTGGCCTSCCATGGCTTATCCACAGCAAGAGCATCTGTTGCACAGCAAACTCAGCCAAGCCCCCAGCCTCCCCAGCCTSAGCAGTCCTTCCTCACCAGCTGGTTCCAGCTCCATGGAGCACCTTGTGCTGGTGTTCACAGGGGTCCCAAGACCAGGGAAGAGATGAGAATCTTGACTCCATGCATCAGAAGGCTTGATTTATTATTTTATTATAGATATTATATTAAAACTATACTAAAAGTATAAAATAAAGGATTTAATCAGAAGGCTAGCAAGCAAGAAGAAGAAGAATGTAATTGTAACAAAATCCTGTGACTGACCAAGACAGCCAGACTGTGATTGGCCATTAATTAGAAATAACCAACATGGACCAATCACAGATGCACCTGTTGCATTCCACAGCAGCAGATAACCATTGTGTACATTTTGTTCCTGAGGCCTCTCAGCTTCTCAGGAGAAAAAATCCTAAGGAGAGGATTTTTCATAAAACATGTCTGTGACAGCACCTCAGCTTATCAGCCCCAGGACTGGAGAGCTGCAACCCCTCAGCAGCTCCATCTGAGCCAAAGGAGAGCTGATCCTGGCAGTGCTGGGACTGGGACCCTCAGCCCACCATCACCACCACCAGCCCCACAGCTGAGCACTTCTCTGCTGCCCTGTGGAGGCTGCAGCCCCCCTTTGGCACAAGCTGCTGCAGCCTCTAACTACACCCAGGAGCTGGACCCAAAGCCAGCTCTTCCATTGSCATCTCCTTAGCACCTTCTGCAAGGCTGCCTGGCAGCAATAACAGCACTCAACTGGGAGCCAGGGCCTTTGGCCAGGATCTGCTTGCAGATCTTGCTGTAAACTGCCAGATCAGCTGGATCTTGCTGGAAGCAGCCACAGCATCCAGTGGCCACCCCTTCCCAAGAGCAGCACCTGACATCCTGATGCTCCTCAAAAGCCCCCAGCAATCCCAGAAGAAATCCCTGCAGGATCTTGAATCAGAGCCAGGAAACTGGCAGTGAGTGGTGTACCCATGGCCACCTTGGCTATCCATGGTCTCTGGCCAGGGAACAGGGAAGAAGGCAGCCCCTCTGACATCCTCAAACCTTCTTCAGCATGAGCTTTAGCTCTTCACTTTTACTGATGATTAACATATCAGCAACAAAGTGCAGTCACAGAAAACAATTAAAGCTTAAACAGTCAAAGGCAGTCAATGAGATTTTGGCAAGCACATAGACAATTAAAGCTTGAATAGCCAAAGGCAGTCAATGAGATTTTGGCAAGCACATAGACTGTCAGGTGCCTGAGCCTCGTTTGCCATCAAATCATCAAGCTCAAGGTACAGCAGATATGACTGTCCAAAGTGTGCTGGGTGGAAGAGAGGAAGAGGAAGGAGCTGAGGAAGAAGTCACAGCTGCCTCATTACACAAAATGGCCAGTGCTGTTCCCCCTGGTGACAGCCCCTGCACCATTTCCCCAGGCTGAAGAGCCCCAGCTGGGTAATTGTGGGTGGGTCCATGCCCACCTCCAGGTGAGGGGTGTGGCAAGGGCTGCCCTTATAAGGATGTGCCAGGGATGCTGCAGCAGTTGGCTGGTGCTGGGTTYTGATGGCTGCCTTGGTCTCTCCCAGGATGGTGGGCTTGAGGATGGACATCAGCATGCTCCTAGAGCCTCTGGGCTTTGTTAAGGTCCTTGAATGGGTGAGTGGAGCTCGGGGGGCTGTTTCCTCTGCTGCCCCTGGCCTGGGCTGTGAGCCCCTGGGATGGCAGACCCTGCTGCTGCTGAGTGTCCAGCACTGGGCTGCTCCTCAGCCTCACCCTTGAACTGGAGATACATAAACTTGTTGTGTTAATTACAAGTGTGTTAATGCAGCACAAGCTGCTGTGTGTTCTGATGATTGGATATTTAAGGTCTGGATGGTGGGAAAAGAGTGTGGTAAAAAATGATAAAAGCTATTTAGAGAGTCAGGTTGATATGTGATACTCTGAGCGTGTACTTTCTGTTTGAATTTGTAGTTGTGGATATGCAAGACTTGTAAAAATATTTCCTGTATCACCTGCAAGAAATACTATGCTGGCTGTTAGCATACAGAAAAACCAAGAAAATACAACCCCCAAAAAGTTTCTGTCCAATGGAAAATGAAATATACAGAAAGCACTTTTAAATGGGCTTTGGTTAGTAGTGTTGCTTACGCTTTTGGATTTTAGAAACTTGACATTTTCTTCTTGACATCACTTCATACTTCAGCTTTGCTAACTTTGTTGCTATTTCTTGTCTTTAGCTATTTCAGCTAAATGTTGAGTTTGCTTCCTTTGAGCTCTAGTGGTGTGCACTAATGTGTCTATTTATCAATTCCTACAGGTTCTTGCCATCTTTGTTTTTGCCACATGTGGAGGCTTTCGAGGTGAAACTGCTCTTGTAGTTTCCTGTGAAGGTGTGGTAAACAAAACAGTTACAGCTGCTTTTGCTTATCCGTTCAGGTGAGCATTAGCTCTTCAGTTATTACTTGATAATTACTTTTTATTTCCCTYTTCCCTGCCTGCCTCCTTATGGACATGTGCTTACTGTATACGTGAAGATGTGGAACTTCTGGCTTGCTCTGTAGCAGCAGTAAAATATTTAGTCGAAGTCATTCAAAGCACTGTATTTGTTAGTATTTTATAGAAAGAAGTAGTTAGAAATGGCRGTAGGCTATTATGCTCTGTATTATTCTATCTTAAGCTCCAGTCTAGCAGTGCATGAATGCTACAGAAAGTAATTAGTAAGACAAAAAACACAATCCATTTTAACAGCCTAATTCTTCATCAAATTGTGGCTGCTTTGGAGGTCCAGATAAGATTATTTTGAATGTGCCATTATCCTATTTTTGTTCAGAGACTGAATGGRAAATTCTTTTCAGTTTATTCCAGCATTATCTTGGTGAGGGTGCTGGGCACAAAAAAACCTAAATACTTCAGTGTCATTGCTCTTGTAGAGGCAAACTCCTTTCCTGGAGCAGGAGGAAGAAGGATTCCTCTCAGTTCTTGCAGCTGCACAACTACAGAGTGCAGGGTTGGTGTTCCATATGTGTTCAATAAATGTAATAACATAAATAAATATAGAAATTGATTCAGTGGACAGCCAGTAAACTACACTAGAACAGTATAGAATTTTGTCACAAAACCCAGCATTGTAAACCAGCATTTGGAGGGGAGAGTGAGGGTCTGAAATAATTCTGTGCTGGTCACAGAGTGCTCAATGGTAGTCACACAGCTTTATTTATTCATTATTGGCTTGTGGGTTTTGTAGCCATAATGCCTCTAAAGTCCTGATCACCTTGTTGAACTGCCAAGTAATGTTGCTAAGTATGCTTCCAAATTGGGACTTTTTTGTTCAACAGTCCTAAAACTGCAATTAGGGTTCTTGTCATGAAGGTACTGTTGTATATCTTAGTGYGGGATTGGATACAATCTTCAGAGAGCTTGACAAATCTTTGTGTTGCATAACTGACTATTTGTATATCTATAGTGTATCTTTCAGAGTAACCTTATACAATCGGAATGCTGAAGCTCTGTTGTTGTGAAGCATGGAGTATAATTAATGATGTATAATAATAATGAAGTATTAATAATGAAGCAAATGAAGCTCTCACTGTGTAGCAACCTCTGACTACATGGATGTAATCTTCACAGGTTGAATACTGCTGTGTTTAGTGCACCAGACCCAAAAGRCTGTGGTGGCACTTGGACTGATGTCTGCCTCATGGGTGACTTCTCCTCTTCTGCACAATTCTTTGTTGCACTGGCAGCATTGGTGTTCCTCTACTGTGTTACTGCCCTTGTGGTATATATTGGATATAACCATGTGTATCAGCAGAATAACAAGTTTCCACTAACTGTAAGTAATACTGAGATGTTTTAACACTTTGATGCTGCAAAGAGATGAGGAATATTGCTAATGCAAGAATAGTGGGTGACTATCCAGTAGTTACAAAAGTTAAATGCAGTGTGAACACAGGTATCTCAGACTGGTCCCTACAGCACTTTAGCAGAAAAAGGGCCCAAAGCTCTTGGCCATCTGTGGCATCACACCTTATGCAGTTATYGGAGCAGTGGAATGAACTTTCACTTTTTCAGGTGAACAGTATTGTCACCACAACTTTCTTTTGTGTCATGCAACTGAGTGTACAGTTGTTCCATAGGTGGGACCTCCTCTGTTAATCTGAAATTTTTCCCTGTATAGAGCACCTGCTGCAAATGGCAGAGGAAAATAGCTACATTGTGAATTTTAGTCACCTTCAATATTGAAAGTCTGAATGAGAAATTTCATAACATCCTTTAAAATGGGCTTAGGCTAAAATTTTGYTTGAAAGGTCACTATCAGCCATCCAGATTAAAATCCTCTGCCCTTATCCCATCACCCTCACCTTACTTAAATTTGGTTTAAATTCTCATAAAATAGGTGCTAGGCATCTGATTTTAGAAACAGATTTCTTAGGTTAAGGTTGTCTTTTGCATCTATCAAGCACAARCATCTAGTTTTGTAGCTGGTTATCAACACTGAGTTGTAACTATAACATTGTTAATGACTAAATTTGCTTGCGGTTGTTAGCACTGATGCAGTTATCTTGGTGATATAGCTCATACTGTCCCTGCCTTGCTCTCATGTATATTCCTGATTTTTTTTTTACCTGTTAATGAGTATTTCTCTTGTGTAGGACTTGACAATCAGTGTCTTGATAGCCTTTCTTTGGCTGGTCAGCACTTTTGTTTGGGCAAAGGCTCTTGCTGACATCAAGGAGTCCACAGGAGCCAGCATTATGCCAGGAATTGAATCTTGCAAAGCACCAGGAACAACTTGCCATTTTCTTTCTGTGACCAGCATGGGAATTCTGAATGTGTCTGTGGTATGTATGCCTTCCACCATATGGGTACAATAAATGTGTTGGGGAAGCAACAAATGGTACCTGAGAGCCCTGTTCTACTGATTACATGTGTTGCTCTGTGTTAAGATTTCTTTATGGGTTATTTGTCATTCAGGTCCATTAATACTGTGGTAAAACACTGAGCAAATCATTTCTTGGAAGAAACAAGTTTTTTTTCAGAAGGAAATCAAGAGAAACATCTTGCAGGATCTGTCTCTAGAGCTGTTACATGCAGCATTTCTAGACACATTTGAGTGTCTATTTATGCTTTTAGCCAAGAGCAACTTAAAATATCTTACTGAGCCACCCAAGGGGTTTGATGACTGATATAAGTAAAGAGGAAATGCTGTGCTGGTGCTGAACCTGGCTTTTTACTCAACTGTGAGCATTTTTACMCATCAGATTGAGGTTCCTTGTAACATAATGGTATGAAGCTCATGTTCATACAAAGAACACTTCATATCAGAGCAAATTAGGCTTATTGGGTGATCTTCCTAGTGAATCCTACTTCTCAAAACTCAGGCTGTTATTCATTGGCCTAATAATAATCAGTCATTTGGTATGAGAGTGCATTTGTGGGTGCTCAGTGACTGAAAAGAATTTGTCTAATTCTGTGCAAAGTATGGAGTATGTTTGACTATCTGGTCTACAAAGAGCTCTGTTAAATAGCTAAAATAGCTTCTATTACTCTGAAGAATGTCTAGTCCAAATGAAAGRGATGCCAAAGATAATGCTTGTTACTGGTTTGCCTTGAAGAGACATTCTGGCTTGTTTAAAAAAAAAAAAAAACCCAATAAAACACAACAAATTTAATATTACATTTCCCCCCACCTTTTTTCTTTACCCTACAGGTGTTTGGCTTGCTTAATATGATTTTATGGGCAGGAAATGTTTGGCTTGTATACAAGGACACCAGCTTGCACAGCCAATGGAACAGAATTTCTGAAAGTCCAGCTGAAAGGGTATAAAAATAAGTTGATATTTTGAAGTGCTTCCATTTTGGCATCACACTACCAAGAGCATGGAGCCATTAGGATTCACTTCAGCAATGACTGATAATTCATACAAACTTCTATTTTGTGCTATGGTTTGATGGAAGGTCTTGGGTACTCCAACTGAAGTGCTTAATTATCATGAAATATATTGTGTCTTTCAAGGCTGTGCAGCATTATGTTACAGTTTTTGAAGAGCAAAATGAAGAAGTTATCTGGATGCTGACCCTTTCTGGTTCTTAAATTAGCCTTATAGGAGGCATGGCTGAGAAACAACTCTATCTGGGTTATTACTGCATCATGTTTAGTTCTGCCAAGTCTTCCCTGAAAAATGGAAAATAAATTCACCCAGGGCAGGCGAAAATGCAGTTTAGTTTCTTCCTACCACTGATATCTTGCAAAAGTCACCTAAGTAGAATTCATAGCTCTGTCAAAGTTGCAGCCAAGATGTGTAGGTTTCCAGATAGTCCTTTCAGATCATTGTATCAGATCTGCTGCTGAGCCTGTCAGGAAGGACATTGCTTCTATATTTAATATGTTGTTACTGTTTAATAGCTTGGGGACAATCTCTGAACAAGGCAATTTGTTGAATGAGTTCATAGCTTCTAGTCTCACTAATATGAGGGTTTGTATATGGGTGCAATAGATAAYTTAAACACTTGAAGGGGGTGGGGGAGGGAGGAAAAATAAAGTATGGCCCAAAACACAAGACTGTACAAATCAAAGTCGATAGAGTCTGCTACTGCTCAGGCTTCTCTCTATTGCTTTTGAGGTGCATGAACAGAGTTTGTACATGAAAGGATGTAAGGGGAGRTGTCTGAATATGACAAATTCTTCACTGATGTTCAGCTCACTCATTGGGAATGGTATTTGGGTCTTCTCATGTGGACTTCTTTATTAAGGTAYCTGACTCCCTGTGAATTTCCCAGAAAGAATGTTTCAACAAAGTTAATGCAAAGGCTGTTCAGTTCTTTTTGGTTTGTTTAAACTGTGATGAACATAGACATAGTAGTGTATATATAATGCAAATTGTAATTGTTTGGTGTGCCAGAGCTATTGACCTTCTGATTGTAAACTGTAGTGTCAAAGAGTGTAATAAAGTCAGTATGAGTGCTGCTGAAGGAATGTGCCTTGGGAAATCCTTGCTGCTGCAGCAGTGCATACAGATGCATTCATTGGCTTTGCAGCCTCTGGGGAAGGGCTTTAGCTGTGGCTGGAGGAGTTACCTGTGCTGCAGGAGGGGTTTYTACACTGGGGCCCTGTGGGCTTTTTGGTAAAGAGGGCTATGTATCACTCCTGCAGACTTCTGCTGCCTAGTGCTCCTCTCCACTTCTTTCTGTCAGTTCARAGCAGGGGCTTTTGTAACTTGTAACTATCCAGAATTCCATTTGAATTTCCTTTTGGAAGAGGTAATAAGGGCAATTTTCACTTGTTTGCATTACTGTGCAGATTTATTAATTTAAAAACACTTATTTCATCCTAAAATCTCAAACTCCTATTTTTGTATTGTCCAAGAAAAAAGATTGAAAAACCTAGTTTATAATTACTATCTTTGGGACTCAAGGTTATATATGATATGGCTAAAGATTTTTAATTAACCTTTAATATTTTCAACAGAATTATGTTACTGTCTATTTCTTATGTGCTTATCTATTTTGTCACAAACAGATTTGTTAGTCATTGGCATGGCCTAGTTGTAAAATGCTAATAGTGAGTATTTTTGCACACATGAGAGCTGTAATGGATTAGATCAGTATATGCCTTATTGATGGCTGAGGTCTAGCCAACAAGTGAAACAGAGCTGGAAAGCTTAGCACACTGCTTGTTTCAACAAAAACTTAAATTTCATACTCACTCAAAAAGACATCCCTTGTTTCTTTAGGCTGAAATTTGCCCTTATGCTTTTTGTAGAAAAAACAAGTGTGTCTCATTCCCAGAATGCTCTCCTTCAAAAGACAAGGAGGTGGAATAATATGAGAGGCAGGACTATAGCTGGTAAAATAGAGATTCACAAATAAGGGGTTGTGTTTTGTACAAATTCAGACTGTATGTGTGTCTGCTGCACAGAGCTAAATGCAGAGCCAGGTTGCAGTTAACAGGCYAAGGTAAGTGTGAGATGTAGTCCACAGCAAGCAAGATTTTAAGAAAGGAAAGGTAACCCCATGTGTGCTTCTGGCTCATTAGGATAAAGCTTGCTCCCCTCTGTGGGGGGAGGGACTGATCAGAATCCTGCAGGCTTTGATGGCTGCTCAGCCCTGCAGCTGGGATGACATGGGAAGCATCCTGCAGCAGGGGAAAGCAGCTGCTCTCATTTACCCTGGACACCCACAAAGGGCTGAGCAGTCCCTGCCTTCAAATTAACATCATATTTGTGCTGGCAGCCCCAAAACACTCGGTGTCTTGTTTACTCATGGCGGGGGAGGGGATGGCTGCCTGATTTCCCAGCTTTATCTTGAGTGCACAAGAGTCGCCACTGCCATCAGGGGATGCAGTGTGCTTGATCCCTCTGTACTGAGGCAACAAAGGGCCTGGATCTCTGCCAGCTCTCTACAGGTTTGTAATCCTCAGCTGGCAGCAATTTTACCTCCAGCCATCAGTGGAGCAAGCTCATAAAAATCCTCTCATACTGCAGGAATTATCCTGGTAGCAGGCTATAGTTCTGCAGCCCTAGCAAGCCCAGTGCTGTRTGATCCCTGGTGTGGTGCTAGAGAGGGGGGTTTTGGTCAGAAACCCAKGGTGGGGAGGAAGGCTGTAAGGTGATGGTGGAGGAAAATAAAGCTGAGGGGTCAGCACTGGCTAACAATAGAGAACTCCTTAGTGAAGAATAGAATCCATTAGCATTAGGACATGTTTAAGGAAGCAAATACATTGTGATTTAGGCTGCTGTGACCAGTGATCTGGGACAATGCTCTATATTGTGTATTTTCTGTGTGTGCTGACTCCTGGGGGCATCCCTGCTGTGGGAGCTGGCATGGTGTCAGTGCTGGCTGAGAGCTTTGCCACCAGYCTGCAGGAGAAGCAGTAGGAAATTAAATCCAAGAGAGGCCTGGCAATGCCAAATCCCCAAGAGCCAGTGCAGAATGGAGTCACTCTGGGGTCTGTACCACTTTGGCCGGGTCACCTCAGCAAGCAAACCCATCTGCAGCACAGGCTGGRGCTGGGACACTGGAACACCAGCTGACAAGCCAGCCCCACTGCTAGAATGGGTTGTACTGGAGCCAAACAGTGATGGGTGGTGAATTCCTCAAGGCTCTGGCTCTGCTGCACGCTTGGCTAGCAGTGGAAGGCATGGGTATGGAGCTGCCACTGAAGGAGAGAAAGAAGACAGATGCCACCTTGATGTGAAGGGCTGTGAGACTGTGGGTTCTTCACCTGCTTGTGCACACAGGGTACCTGCAGCCTGTTTATTTTTCCCCATTGCCCAAAACTGAGCAAAAATAAAGCTGGGGCCATGCTGTGCTGGTTTGGCTGCCKGCCCTACTGCAAACTCCTGGGGAGCTGGTAGGGTACCTTGCTCCTGGAAACTGCCTGAAGACAGTCCCTCATGCTTCCAAAAAGGCCCCACTCCTGAGCAAGTCATGACAGTGCATCAAATATTCTGGATCATCATGGATCATCTACTTCTATTCTTGTGGGAGGACTTAATGTGTGTTCATCCTAACAGATTTGCGGTATTGCCTAAAGCAAAACTGTTGTCACAGAGACCTGAGTCAGAAGCAAGACTTTGCTGCTTAATCACCTCAAAACACTAATCTGAATAATTAGTCAAAAGAATGGTACAGGGTAGGAGTGCATCCCCATCCCTTAAATATTAGRGAATGAGGGCATTTTCTTCAAGTTTAAGGTCCAGTCTCTGTATGTTAGTTGCATTTTAGAGACTGACTCAAATGTGGAATTCCCTTCTGTCATGTCAAGTGAATCCAGGTGTACCCTTATAAACACTGCTTTCCTACAGACACTATGTATTTAGAGCAGGGAGAAGAAAATAACATTTTAGCCTTGGGTCTTTACAAATTTTCCTTTTAATTTTCAGTTGTAGCTTCCAAAAATTTGCTTGTACTCAGTAGCACTCTTCTTTCCTGGATCTTTCATTCTTCATCCTGAGTTAGGAAGGCAGCAAGATAGAGCTGTGTTGTGCCATCCTTAAAATTTGTGGCCACCTGGACACAGTCAAAGATTTGCTTGTTATTTCAGGACAAGCACTCTATGGGCTAGGGAAATATGTGCCAACTCTATGTTTTTCTTTCATTCTTTCTTTGAGGAAATCTTATTCTGTTATCCATGTTTTTAGTTAATGTTTCACTGTGGGTTCTGCTTGGCTGACACAGGAACGCTCCCTCAGGCTTTCCCCCCCACCCCTTACCTCCTGGACAAAACCTATAATACTCAGTAGAGTATTCTTATTCTTCTATAAGAATGTTCTTCTATTTAGCTGTCTAAGTAGGTTCCCTCTCATTCTGCTACATCAGTGTTTGTTGCAAGCAGTAGGGGTGTATTTGGACAGCTGGCTCTCATAATCCATCAGGCCCATGGAACCTGATTGCTTGCTCTTGCTGCCAGGAGACTGTACCTGCTGCTTGCAGGTACCTGTGCCCTATCAGCAAAGGGTGGTTTGTGCTTGCTATTACATCCTGTCAGCAATTGAGCAACTCCTCATTAGTTCATAAATCTTGCTCTGTCTTTTCTTGGCTTGTGACTTCACATTATTGCTGCCAGCTGCRTTTCCTCCTTACCTGTCTGTGCAGCCTTTTGACTTAATGCAGTCATGGAGGAGGCTCTATGCTGATATTTAACTCACAATCTGAGTAAAAACTGGTATTAGCACAAGCTTTAATCAATTCACCTGTTTGGTTTCAATTTAATTTGAAGTTTGAAGTAGCCTGCAGTCAGAGCCAGAGTTGCTGCATTCTGTGGCCTAAGAGCAGCAGCTGAATCCCCTGGGTTATTTCTTGTCATGTAAAGCAGTAGTCGTTTCATATGCTGCACCTGCCCTGACTTGGGATGGTATTCTATCTGTTGTTATACATGTTGATCTTCCTAGCTCCTTTTTATTTTCTCATTTATATATAACATCCCCTAAATCATCTTCCTCTGATGACTTCAAATCTAATTCTCCACTACTTCTGCAAATACAGCAGCTATTTTTAATTTTTGCATCCCAAACTGCTTTTGCAAGTATCTAATTTTAGCTTCACATTTAGGAGAGTTCCCTTGGAGCTCTCCTTTGTTCTGGGGTCAGTGGCTGCACTGTGYATGCTAATCCTTCTGCTGGATTCTCCTGCTTAATGCTTCTGTGTCTTTCCTTTCCCTTTTTCTGAATTGAAAATACTATATTTCACTATCACCTTTATGAGCCACTAGACTCTACTCCTTTTCAAGCTTTGTAGTATTTTCTTTTTAAACAGCTTTCAGATCAGAGAAATTATTTTCTGCTTTTACACTGGTTCTAGCAGAACAAAGTGTTTTAGCTGCTCCCCCAACAGCCACATTAATACAGGAATTGTATCCTCAGGTTTCATTCCATAATCACTCTAAAATGGCYAGAGGACACTTATTTCTATATTGTGCCTGATCCTATGAACTGGAATGGCACATATCTTCTTCCACAKAGAGGTGGCTGCAGCATGGAAGATCTCAGGGGTGGTTTTTTGTAGATTCTCTTATATAGCTCAGGTTTCCAGTTGGCATTTGGGTGGCATTAGTGGCTTGTTGAGATCTGCCTGCAGTGACATAAAGATTGCTGTCCAGCAAAGAAACAAAATTCTGGGCAAACTGAATGGTAGCTCAGATGTTGGCTATCTAATAAAAATATTTTTCTGGTAGCTGGCCTAGTCTGCACAGGGCAAAAGGAGTCTGTGATGCTTTGAGACTGAATTTGACCTACTCTTACAAGGAGTTTTGCACTGGGAGTTTTCCCTCTCTTCAGAAGGGCCACTCCTGGCTCTGGGCCCTTTACTGACATSATGTGCTTCTACTGCCCTGGAACAGGTCCTGTTTACAGCATGGAAGCAGCCTGAAATTCAACTGGACATTTCACCGTGAGCTGACCAGCAAAGATCCCTGATCAGCAGCAGAAGAGGAGAGGACGCAATATTCTCATAATGAGTGCAAAGGAGAAAAATGGGGATAGAGTCCTTCAAGCTGCAGCAGCCCAGAGCTCAATCTGGGGTTTTCAGAGGTTGCCAGTAGTGACTGTGGATGTAAGGCATCTTTCTGACAGTGTGCAGGCAATGATCCCAGGCACAACACCAGCAGTAGCCCTGGAGAGGGCTCACAAAGAAATTGGCATGATACTGGGAAGGTCTCTTCCTAGAAGATCATGAGTGCAGGTRGATCAAGCAATCCTGGTTAGAGAATAAAATAGTATGTGCTAGTAGAGGAGACAAGGATGATTATTTTTAGCTTTAGTTTCCACAGAGACTGTGCATCAAAAGTAATGAGAAAGGACTGGCAGGCACAGGAGGCTTTTTGCGTGCAGCTCCTTGAAGAGCATCTCGAGAATGAAGATAGACCAAGAAATWATTTTGAGAAATGCTTTTCTAAACTAAAATAGCCAAAGGGCCTGTATTTCCTTTTTGTCCCGAGGCCCTGAAAGTTCTTAATTAAGGAAGTAATTTAATTTTGAACTTTACTGACTGTCTGGTTTAACGTGTGGCCAATCTGGGCACTCAGAGCTTTCAACATTTTCTTGCTGGAAGTAGAGCAAGACTGCTGCAAATTTGRAAGATCTCTGATTTCTTCTTCAAGAGACCATGAACTTATTTTTCCATGAGCTGTGCAGTTGCTTGTGTGGATTTACAGCAAGTGCAATAGGCCTCCAGGCTGGAGAGGAGTTTCACTGGCCATGCATATGTGCTGGTGCCCCAAAATGGGCAGAAAGGAACAGTCCCTTCTGGATTAATCTCTTGAGCTACCATTCAGTTGCAAGCACCTGTCATGACCTACAGCTAACAAAGCTGAAAGGACAGTGATTCTTTCATGCAAGAAGAGCCAGCAGAGTGATTACAGCCAAGTTCTGGCTGGAGGCACCCTGGGGCTGGCTGCTGCTTTAYTTTGTTAAGAGGGTAAGTTCATGCCCTTTTAACTCTGTGGAAAAAGCTTCTGGTTCAGTGATGGGGCAGGATCTCTTCAGGAGCATGTGAGAGCGTGGTAGTGATTCACGGCTGTGCGTGAGGAAATCCCTGTCCTGACTTACAGAGCAACACAGATGCTGTCCTGAAACGTCTGTTACTCTACTTCTTTGTTGATCATCCAAGCTGGCTCCCTCACTGCATGTGCCCCAGGGGTGGGGAGGGGACAAAAGGGTGTGAGGTACAAGCTGCAGTTGAGCTGGTCCTGGAGAGTGCCCTGCTGTGGGTGAGCTGTCAGCTGTCCCAGGGACACCWCCCTCCCTGTGCAGACAGACAGGGTTACACCAATGCTCTGCCCACTTCTCCCCTCTGTCTCATCCCCTCCAGCACCAGTGGGGTTGGTAGGATGCCAAAACACATCCTGGCATCAGGCAAAGTAGTTTGGGAAATTCTTCATTGAGGTTTATATATCACTGAGCTTGATTTGCTGCTGTTAGACATTGGTGGGACTCAGATCTCCCTAGGCAGGCTCAAATGGGGTGTTCAGATATCTGGGGAGGCTTTTGGGGTAGTGATTGACAGAACAAGGTGTCAAACTTCTTCAGACGCTTYCATAGCTGGGTAGCAGCTGAATAGATGAGGTTTCATATCTGCATTTTAGTCCTTGCTTTTTGAYATTTCCTAGGAAGAAAATAGTGCTATATTTTGGTACAGTGACTAGGAAATACCCTTCAGCAGAAAGCCACTGGCAGAAATTAGTGTCCATTTTGATGTGTTTGAATGCTGTCACTTTTCTAAACTGCTTTTTTTTTTYCCCTCTGAAATGTTGGGGGTGTCTAATCTCATAGATGTTTCTGCCACAGGCTGCAAGCTTTCACATCTCTAAGGACATTTCATAGTGTATTAGACAGCTAGCCCTGGAGCTGGTAGTTAAGAGAGAAACCTCAGCCTCCTCTCTAGGTGTCAGTGTGGTTATACTGCTTGCGTGCAGTGGGATGATGTGATCAGGCTGGATGTTGCAGGGAGGAGCATTTAGAAATTCAGTGTGAAAATGGATTGAATATGGTTCCTCCTTGCTTGGATGCCCACGGCTGTGCAGAGAACTGCCGGAGCATCCTTCCCTGCCTGCAAAAGAGTAGGACAGGAGCACCCACCCTGTGTCTCAGCTAAACAGCGAGGAASGGGTTCAGTTCAGTGTGGCAAAGGGGAGAGCTGAAAGCAAACAGAAAACAGGTCACTTGATCGTTCCTGGAGGGACCCAGTGCGCTCTGCAGCGGATAAATCCTGTAAGGGGATCATCTCTTTCCCGATAAGCTATGGTGCCTGGCGGTCCGGCTCTTCTCCYTCGTTTTTCTCCAATTCACTTTTCTTTCTGCCTGACCCTCTCCCACGGGCCCTGCGGTGCTCGGGCCCGTGCGGAGCTGGGGGTGTGCGGGCAGAGCCCGAGAGGAGCCGGGGCCGGTGCCGCCGCTCCCGGCCGGGCGCTGCGCTCGGTGTCACCGCGGGGCTGCGGGAGCCCGGGCAGCAGGAGAGGGGACCCCGGAGCCCGGGCAGCAGGAGCGGGGCCCCGGGAGGCTGCGGGAGCCTGGGCAGCCGGAGCGGGGCTGAGGGAGCCCGGGCAGCCGGAGCGGGGCTGAGGGAGCCCGGGCAGCCGGAGCGGGGCTGAGGGAGCCCGGGCAGCCGGAGCGGGGCTGAGGGAGCCCGGGCAGCTGGAGCGGGGCCCCGGGAGGCTGAGGGAGCCCGGGCAGCAGGAGCGGGGCTGAGGGAGCCCAGGCAGCTGGAGCGGGGCCCCGGGAGGCTGAGGGAGCCCGGGCAGCCGGAGCGGGGCTGAGGGAGCCCGGGCAGCCGGAGCGGGGCTGAGGGAGCCCAGGCAGCTGGAGCGGGGCTGAGGGAGCCCAGGCAGCTGAAGCGCAGCTCCGCGGGCTCCCCACAGCCGGGCTGCCCCGGTACAGGGCCGCGCCTCCGCTTTCCCGCCTCAAGCGCAGTCCATGCCCTGCCTCCCTCTCTGCCAGCAGAGCCTGGAGAGAGTTTGGGCTGAGCAGCCGCTGACCGGCTGGCACAGAGCCCTTCTCTGCCATTGCTTTCAGTCCCTGCAGGAAAGGAGAGATGGCTGGAGAGAACTGGGACCAGGCCAGAGAGAGGGTGCGGGGGCTTCTCCTCTGCCTGGGGCCGATGGGGCCAGGGGTGCTCCTCTTGTTACAGAATCACAGAATAATTGGCATTGGAAGGGACTGTTGGAGAACATCTAGCCAAACCCCCTTGCCAAGGCAGGATCACCAAAATCAGGTTACGAAGGAACATGTCCAGGTGGGTTTTGRATGTCTCCGGAGAGGGAGACTCCGTGACAGCCCTGGGCAGCTGTTCCAGTGTTCCCACCCCCAACATAACGAAGTTCCTCCTAAWGTTGAGGTGGAACTTCTTGTGCTTCTTCTTGTGTTTCACTTTTATGGCCATTGCTGCTCATCCTGTCACTGGCACCACTGAAAAGAGTCTGGCACATTTTCTTGGCATCATTGAGATATTTATGTTGAGATCCTCTCTCAGTCTTCTCTAGATTAAGCAGGCCCAGTGCCTGCAGTCTCTCCTCATAAGAGAGATGCTCYAGACYCCTCACTGTCTTTGTTGCCCTTTGCTGGACCCTCTCCAGCAGCTCTTTGTCCTTCCACCCTGTCCCCTCATGGGGTGCTGTGCTAAATGTGCAGATACAGCAGCTTGTGGGTCTACCAGCCCTGCTGCCCACATGGGCAGGACCAGACTGCAAACCCTCCCTGACTGAGGTTCATGTGCAAGGGATACACACGGCCCCTCTGGAAGCAGCTGCTGTCACAGCTGCCCAGCAGACAGGGCTGGCACAGAGGGGCCAATCCTGTGCAAACACAGAGCTGCTGCTYGAGTCTGCATGGCCCCAGCTGGTGCCCACAAGCAGGAATCAAAAATGAAGCACAACTGCATGGCCAGACCAAGCCCTGCCTTGCCCATGTCATTCACCAGCTGAAATCCCTGGCATCTATTGACCCACAGCAGCTGAAGTTTGGTACCACAGAACTGCAGTGGTACCATTCTTGAATACAATTCAGAGTCAGATGCATTAATCTGTTTTGTTTGCAAGTGTGTCTCTCACTCAATAATGAGCCTGCTGCAGAAACTTGCTGAAGCTTGTATTTGACTTCTTTTATCTCCTGGCTGGGCCCATGCTTTTCTACTGGGCTGCTGTGATGCACATCTCATGACATCTTCTTCTAGATGCAGAATTACCCCAAGACAGGTTCCAGAAAGCAGACCTTGGAGCACTAAAAGTGTGGCTGGTGCCCCATCTCCCCCTGGGACGTGAGCAGGCAGCAGCAGAGCCTGGCTGACCTCCATGCTCAGTTTTTCCCTCGTTTTCAGCTTCCTCAGGCAGTGGCACAGGCCTGCCCTCACCTGAACAGCCTGGGCTGAGATTCAACTGATTTACCTTTGTGTGCACTCTGTAGGCATTGATATCTGATCTAGGCATGCAGAAAGAGCTGCTTTCAGGGCACAGCTCATCTGATCTCTTCTAGATGTCTGCTTTYTAATAAGTCACCCCCAGTGTCTCTCTCCCCGCTGTGACAACACAGGGAGCTTGCAGGGCCTAGTTCAGACAAGGCATGTGCAGATGGAGCCCAGGGGGGCCAAGCCTGTGCTCAGCCTTTCAGCTGGAGCTTTGCAAAGGGCTTATTGTGGCTGGGGATGTCAGACAGCCAACCAGCTGGGGCATGTGCAACGTGCAGTTGTGGCTGCTTGCTGTTAAAATGTTAGTTACGTGATGGTGTTGCAATCTGGCTCTCAAAAATAAGCTAGCAGCCAGATTCTTTGCTCAGGAGGAGAAGGATTGCTTCCCTTGTCTGACCCTCCTTCTCTGAGGGGATCCAAACACCAACTCCTGCTCCTATGACCAGTCACAAAGTGGCAGCCTCCTGGGCAAATATTCTCCATCTCTGCAGCTCAAGTATTTCTCATGTGTAGGTCTCTTTCAGATCATGRAGAAATGTAGTATCAGCATTTTTATATTCCTTGATATAAATGAAGTTACATTGCCAGAAGCTGAGACTTCTGATGTTTGTTACAAGTGCTATTTATAACAGYAGCATGAAAGCAGCCTTTGGAGAAAGGCACAAAACCCCCAGTAACATGGTCACACATAAACTGCCTGGGGGAATTAGACCCCACCAGGAAAAGTGACCTGTGCTCTTTCCTAATCACTCTTGAAAGTTTCAGAGCAATGTCAATCCACAGATCTGGAAGCACTTCAGAGATGTGTCWTAGGTGGAGACATAGCAATTAAAAGCTGTGGCAGAACTCACACTGATTTTTGTAGACTTCAGATAAAATTATTGCATAACGTGTAAGAGGCAGCTGTTGGTCAGGAACTGTTGCCCCCAGCCAGTCTGCCTGAACCACCAGGTGCCTTTCCTCCTCTTCTAGTCTCAGCTTATCAGTGTCATCACTCTAAAATAAATGGCACCAAAGTTCACACTTTCTATCTGTGTTCACAGGGACTAACAGAGCTGTTGAAGACTAGAGAGTCTGTTCTCATAATCTAGTCTGACCCTCTACAGCACACAGCAGCTGTTCTTGACCTCTGAAGGCTTCAAATGATGGAAAGGGCCCATGGTCTTGGCTAATTGCTCCAATAATCAAATGCTTTTCTTGTGTAGAGCTGCACTTAATCTTTGCTCTCAGTCCATCTAGTGGCAGCTCTAGACACTGACTGTGTTCTCAAAAGACTTCTGAATAAAAAAAGCACAAAAGCTCCTCTGACAATTAGAAGAGGTTTCTAACATTTAAAGCTGTACTGCACAGCATATTATAATTTTATGAAAAAATGTATGCTGCTTTTATATTCAAAGTATCTTTTCACATATTGTTTGATACAATAAATAACAACCATACASCTGAGTCAGCCAGTTCTACCTTCTCTGCTTTTGTCCTACCAAAGACAAGCCAGAGACATGARTGGATGTGTTTTGCCTTGGTGAGACCAAGAATTCATTCTTGATTCCTTCCCAGGAAGGAACACTCACAGTAGTAGGGGCAGCTGATAGGACAATCGTGCTGCTTTAGCATAAAGCTACTGCTCATGTAAAATCTTGTTTGTAGATCCTAAGCAAGGGAAGTAGTCCTATGCATGTCCAAAGTAAGGTTTTATAGGAAAGGTCAAGACAAAGAATGAGTTGGAGCTGGAGATCAGCATTTCACACCAGGAAGGGTAAAGCTGTGCTTTGTGGTCAGTACTCTGGTTTCCATCTGCAGGAGCTGCATGGACTCACTGGCTGCTTTGCCTTGCTTAACCTTGCCCCTGCAAATGCTGAGCACACCAGCTAAACCAACCTCAACTGGGTGCAGGCATTCTAGCAGTGTTAGTGCTTGGATCTGGCAGCTTTTATATCCATGGCTCYTCTTAGTTCAGCTGTTAGCTGCTCTGAGACCAGAGATGAGAGCACCACTCCAAAAGCAGTTGCTTTTCACCCAGCTGCTGCCCAGACCATGGCATCARCAGTGTTGGCCATGACATTGTGTTTGCATACATGGAGTTCAGAGCCTGCTGTGATGCCAGGTTATGCTGCTGTTGAGTTTTTTTCCCTAGGAAGGAAGGAAATAAGTTTGTGCAGTTCAGCAGCAGGAGCAATAGTAAAGAAAGATGAGTATTCATCTGCCTCTTTGCCAGTTTCCTGGCTGAAACCACAGCCTGTCTCTCCCTTGCCTTGAAAAAAAGGTATTTATCCCTCAATCACTGAAGTAGAGCTAGAATAATCAAGGAAGCAAAGCAGCTGCCCTGGAGAAATGTTCAGGAAAGTAAATACAAAACCTGTGTGTCTTCCTGTCATGGAAATAATGCAGTTAACTTCTTCAGGTAACAAAATCTAATGTCTGGAAGTGCCAGGTGTGCATATGGATAGATTGGTGTCAGAGTGCTAGGAAGATCAGAGTTACAGCAGCACTACCAGCTACTGCAGACTTCCTTTATGTCACTGGAAAACCACCTGAATAGAAACTGAATGTGCTGTATTTACAGCTAAAAAATGCAAACAATGGTGGGTTGGAGCACTGAATGTGTTGCTGCCCCTGTTGGTGCTGGAGGGTCAAACAATGTTATGACAACTGCCATGGACACAGTAAAGTGATCATGTGCTCAGGGAGTATAAATCAGTCTTTCCTATGTGTATCATTGTGTTCATTACACACTGGATTTCTAACTGTGCAATGAAACATTTGGCTAAATATGATTTGTGGTTGTTAGGGAAGTTGCTCCTGAGCCAAGCCACTCCTTTGGAACACAGCAAAGAGTTACAGCACCATGACAGTTGTTTTTGTGAAGTGTAGGATCCAGTAATTTCACTGTGGATTTCTCCATCCAGGTCCTTCATTGCATGACAAAAACAATGTATGTGAGTGTAGGAGCAAAGGGGGTCCRCATGGTCGGGACGGACGGAGACGAGAGATCTCTGGAGCCAGGTSGTGGAACTTGCAGTTTATTGCAAAGGGCCTGGGTGCAGGGCCCTGCTGRGAGCTGCCAGCCCAGCTCAGAGCAGGCCCAGGAGAAGAGAGAGGTAGAGCGTGAGAGAGTAAAAGGCAAGAGCTAAGAGGCAAGAGTAAGGAAAGTAAGGTGAAGTGAAGTGAAGTGAAGTGAAGTGAAGTGAAGTGAAGTGAAGTGAAGTGAAGTGAAGTGAAGTGAAGTGAAGTTCCCGTTACAGTACAATAAATCATCTTCTGTGTTGAATATTCTGATTCTCACTAACCAATCTAATACAATATACAAATCCCATAGCATTTCCATACAACCTATAAGAATCACTACCATACTGTGCTACATTTTAAACCCTAAAACCTACTCTTTGGACCCCTTCTGCCAAGCTGGCAGGGTCTGCTGGACCCTTGGACCTGTCTGCAAGCAGAGGGTATTGTTTCATCAAAAGGGGATTACCTTCAGCTGGCCAYGCCATTGTTTTCCTGTTGTTCAGTAACTAAGGGATCTCAAAGCTTGCTTTCATTTCAATCTCACTTATAGTTTGCATATTCTCAAAATCTTTTGCCAGGCAATCGTATTTATAAGGCTTTCTTGTTTCATCCTCCCCAACATGTGAGAAACTGAATATAATCTTCATTGACTGCCACTGCTCAACTTAAACTAAAATTTTCTTTTACCACCTGATATCAGTCCCTTTGCTGTCAAAAAATGTTTTTGCAATCAGGAAAGAAAACAAGCCAAGACAAGCCATGGAGTATTAAGTCATCATTTATAATTACTTTTCTTCAGATTAAAATAATTTTATAAAATCTTGTCGGGTTTGTTTGTTTTATATCAGGTTTTTASACAGTGCTTACATTATATATGCTCACACTCAGAAAAGATTATTTCACCCCATGTGTTTACTGTCATTATTCTTTTGAGTATATTCCACTTGATCCTGTAAAGCATTAAATGTGCCAGAGGAAATACCAAAGGTGAAGATATTGAATGCTCTGAGTGTTACAAAAGATAAATAAGCTGAAAGTGTTGACAGCCTGAGATGCCACAAGAAGCTGTGAGTTTTCTCTACTCCAGAACTGCTTTCAAGCCATGGACTTTTCTACAGCAAGATGGGAGGGCAAGGAAGGGCTGAAATAAAATACTGAATGAAAAGAAAATATTTTTATCTTCTACCAGGAAACATTTCTACCCTGGTGTACTTTTCACTCATTTGGTTGCTCAGGGATGGGAGATCCCATTCACATCTGTGTGTGCTGCCATTCCCAAAGGCAGGCAGAGGATGGGGCCATGCCTGCCTGAGGTGCAGGCTTTTCTAGGGGGAAACTACCAAGGGTCTGTAGGAGGCAGTGGGCACTGAATGCTTCTGTCCATGACTCTGCTTTGTTTCCTCTTCTTCTCTCCTGCTCTTACATGCACTTGCCAAAGGTGCATCCAGATTCATCCTGCCTTTGGGTCTGGTTTACACACCTTATGGCCACCTTTTGTTTTACAGCTGAGAGAGAGAGAAAAATCACATCTGATTCTTTGGCTGTTCAGATCAGGGGTCACTTGAGAGGTGCCCTGGAGTCTCATGCACTCTGGCCTAATAGAAAAGCAGAGTTCATTTTGGGAGAGGAGGTCAGTTCCTGCCTTAAGGGGCTGGTGAGGATAAGCCCCCATCCTCAGACTCCTCTTTCTTCTTCTGCACTCTCAGCCCAGCTGGGCCTGGTGTTTCTGATTGCCCTGCTGAGGGCTTGGCAGCCAGTTTTGCTGCTGCAGTCAGCTCTTTCCTCTTCTCTGAAGGCTCTTTTTTGCTTGGTGCCTCTGCTCCACCCACCCCTTGGCCACTGTGTTCTGTGGCACTGGACATTACTTGCATAGCCAGCACTGGCTGAAGGGGCTCATTGCCCTTCTTCCACCTCCGGGCCCCCGACCGTGTATTGAACTCATACACTCTGCCAGTAACTTGAAAGAACAAAAAGACAACAGATTAAAATCATTCTTGTCTTATCAGATTAAGACATGACAGTTCTCAGCATGGAACTGAAATGAGAAACGTGAAGCACTTGGAATTCAGCTGAGCTGGGGAGGCAGCCCTGAGAGGGAAATCCTCATTTCTGTGGCAAGCTGGGCTTCACAGTGGCTGCTCAGAGGAGATGCTGCCACTTTAAGAATTGTCTTTGCAGTTAGGAGAACAGGGGTATTTAAACATTCCTATTCCAAAAGAAATCAATTTCTTATCACCCTATAAATCAATCCAAGTTCCAGCTACCAGAGGTTAACATGGGCAGTGTAGCAAACACATCCATAGCTGTAAGGACAAAACTATCTTCAGCCATACTGAGCAAAACCATTGTATATGTCTGTGCCTACTTAGTCAGGTAGAGTTGCCTACCAGAGGTAGCAAACCCTGCTTAGGAGCACAGCATGCTACATACATCTTCCAGACCATGTCAGCTCATCTGGACTGGCCCAGGATTTGGAGATCCAGTGAATCTTGGCTGCACACATTCCTTCTCCATTTACACAGAATGGTTTCTTCCAGGATTACTGTCCATTAATAGAGTGAAGTACTGTGTATTTCATACAAGTACATGATTTTCTCATATAGATAAAATATTGTTAAATTTGTGTTGTTGGCGCACATGGCTATCTCTCATTGTCAGAAAGACTTCTGTCTCTGTTCAGTTTTTATGGGTAATTTCTACTTGTACATTAAAAGCAAAATATTTTCTCCTTCAGTTTATTGCTACCTAGAGATAAGTGAAAAGATTGCTGTGTGTCCAGTGTGATCAGCTCACTGTCTAACTCACTGTATCTTGCTACAAAGAGAATCAGGAGCTATAATGGCACTTTCTGTAATTAAGCAATAAAGGACAAACAAAAGACCATTAAGGCTTGGAAAGAAACAGTGGTTATGTGTTACTAAATGTTGCAGTTTGTATCAGAATTAATGGTTTGTGACACATTAACACAATTTGAGCAACTCAAGATGAAACTGGACCTCCTTACGTGTTATTTTTTCTGCCTGTTTACAAGTCAGGCATGTTAAAGCAGCCCAGATCAGGAAACAGCTTCTGACCCTCCCTCTTAATCATACTCAACAGATGATGTGCTGGGAATTATTAAATCTCATTTCCAAAGCAGCAACCTTTGATCCTCTAGGGTTTGCAATGAGTTGTGGAGAAGAGAAGGGAGGAGTGGGGACCACACATTTCTCTGTTGTCACTGCAGAGCTGTGTTAGAGCTTTATGTTTGTGTCAGGCATGACACAAATGCTGTGGCTCTGGATGAATGTTTGGATGGGCTCAGATATCCTGGAGTCCAGTATGGTCAGGTTTGTTGAGAAAGGGAGCTGTCCTGCAAGAAGACTGGAAAGCAGCTCTTGCAGCAGCCTAGAGACTACCCATGTTTAATATATTACAAATGCAATTACACAGGGAAAAAAAMCAGGGATTTTGGAGCCCATTCCTCCAGATCTCTTTATAAATAGCAGGTGAGCTTGGACCTGGATCAAGCCAGCCTTGAGCAGCCTTGTGGATGGACTTAATTGCACAGTAGGGTCCCACTTGTTTGCCCAAATTGTACTGAAGTCTCCATGCCTGGTGTTTCCCATTAGCTCAACACATCCAACAGCTCTGAGCCAGCTAATAAGAAACACAAGTTACAGGCACTTCGGTGGAAATTGGCCAGATGAATCCAAGCCTTGAAACAAGCCTGCCTTCTTCTGGATGATTTCTAGATCTATTGTTTCATGCTTTTTTTCAGATCTATTTTTTAAAAACTTATTTTGTCTGATTGTCACATTTTACCAGCCCCTCATCTCCATGCTGGGGCTCTCAGCCATTAGACACAGGGCTGGGCACCCTAATTCCAGGCCAAGAATCAAAGTAAGGGGCTCAGGCAGGGGCTGTGTGTCAGGGGAATGAGGTAAGCCCGATCAATCCTCAGTAAAACAAAAATAATTTTTCCTGTAATGAGCCCTGCTGCAGAACAGTGGCTGTCACCTGGGAAGCTGAGGTTTGTAGCTTTCACCTTATTTTTGCTTTTCCCAGCTGGTTAATCAGATATGCCCAGAGTTCACATAATTCACATAATGTCACCAGGAGCCTGGTGACACAGTAGCTGTTGCCAGCTGATGGCCTTCCCTTTTCTCCCCAACAAGCAATGCCTGAGCCTTGGATAAACAGCAGCAGCAGCAGCACACTGTTGCTGTAAGTGAGGAGGTTTGTGCAGGAGCCAGTAACTCACCCACCCACTTCTCCAGGGAGAAGTTTAGGAGGAGAAGGCAGCACTCCTGCWGTAACATTAATCTCTTGGCCTTTTCCCAGACACAAGATGGGTGAGACCATGTAGCTATGACAGCAGCAGAGCAGGAGACTTGCAACACATTCCTTCTCCTCTCCCACCTTCCTATACCACATCCATACATTCCAGTTTGGCAGAGGAGTAATGAACAGTCTAACCATTASATGTATGCTTTCAAGGGCTAAAAGTATATTCTAGAAATATGAAAAGCCGATGTCAAGCCGCATTTAAATCAACTAATCCAGTTTGTTTCCAGCCTAATATTCATATCCTCTGTTAATTGCTTTTTATTACCTGGGTCCCTGGCTTCTCCATCAAAGATAGTGTTTAGCTTTGTCATTGTCTGTGAAGAAACACAAAATGTAAAATGAAAACTGTGAATTAAGTTAAGTCAGAAGGAGGAGCAGTGACTCGGAAATGGTGATTTACATGGATGGAGGTGGATTTGTGTGATTTGTCTATTGCATTCTTTTAGGCTGGGTTTTATTTAAACCAGTCCAATGGCAACACATTGGACCACAGTACAATGGCAACAAGARCCATTTTTGGTGTAGGTTTTCCTCACTAGATATTTAAAGGAGAATTAATAAGTTCTGACATGCTAAATGCCTCCGTGTGTGTTACCACAAGAGGATCTCCTCCACCCAGAGGAGGCTTGGGAGTCTCCTCTCTGAAGACTTTTGGGAGAGGGAGTTCACTAATCAAAGTGCTTTGCACAGACTCACAGAATATCCTGAGTTGGAAGAGACCCACAAGGGTCACCCCAGCCCAGCTCCTGGACCTGCAAAGGACCACTCCAGGAGCCACACCATATGCCCAAGAGCATTCTGTCCATTTATGCAATTATGCAGCCTTTATGCAATTATGCCTATGAAAAGGAGGGAGCCCTGAGACCCAGGAGCAAAGAAACATCTCCAACAGTGGAAACATCCATGACGTTTTGCTACAAATAGCTTATCAAGGCCAAACTCTTTACAGCCTGGGTGTGCTGGCACACATTGCTGGTTGCACTCAGGTGGATCAGAGTTGGCTCCATAGGTCAGTGGAGTTCCAGCAGTGCACTGCTTCCATCAGTGAAGCTGGGGCACTTGTCCCACCTCTGCAGTGAGTGTCCCTGTCATTGTTGTGGGCACAGCCTGTCTGACCTCCCAAGTACAGAATTTGGGCAGCAAAGGGGAAGCAAAGCAGCCCCAGTGCAGGAGAGCACACCTCACACCCCTTGTTGCTTCCAAACACAGAGGCCAGCTGGGACAGTGAAGTGTTTTGCACTTGAGAGCAATCATTATTTCCTTGCCTACCATTTCTATATTCTCTTTGGAAAACAGACACCATTCATAGAAAGGGTCCTATGGTCATATTGCATGATGGGGCTGGCAAAACTGGGGCTTCCTTTGAGGCCAGCAGTACTTACCACAGCTACTTCTTTCTTAGGCTTCTTCTTTTCTACAGAAAGGAAAATGTGCATTGTCAATAATCAGAATTTTCTGATGGTGACTGTAGACACTAAAGTCAAGATTTCCTCAAAGAAATAGGCATTCATTCTACTCAAATGCTGAGACATCTTCAATGAGTCTTATTTATTTTCAAATGCTGAGTGAGATTCCACAGTTGCCAGTGACTGATCAAAAGACTAGCCTTGAAAAGTCAGGAATGAATGAATAGTAATTGTTATTAAACAAATTTCCCTTTCTAAATAATATGAGCAAATACAGAAATTCACCTTTGGGAATATCTGAACTAGAAATGCAGATTATTGTTTTATACAAGTGCTTGTTTTACACAAAGCTTGTGTCAAATATCGGCTTGGAGACAAAACATGGAAGAGCTGCATTTTCAGTCAAGTAAAATTCAGATTGAAGAACAGTTTGGTTGTGTGTGAATTTACCACACTATTAGCTCATCCCACATGCAAACAAATACAGCAGCAGTGCCATGGGTATCTCAACAGCATGGATTTGTGGATGGTACCCAACCAGTTGCTATGATTTCTTCTCACTCACTCCTTGCCAATTTGTTTAATGGCCTTTCAGTGGAGAGCTGTGCCTGGCCACAAATGTGCTTCCCAGCCAGGTGTGCAAGACTCTGAAGCGTTGCAGGTGGATCTCAGCCTGAGCACTGATGGAAAACCTGTTCTGTCTGGCCTTTGCTGCCCAGCATTTGGGAACCAGTTTTTCAGAAAGCAAAAAGCGCTCACTTTTTGGGAATCGGCCAACACTGAAATGTCTCAAATTGGGCAACCAAGAGAACAGCTAATTTTGTGGGATTTGTTAGTCCTGCATTTTTTTCCAGTTGGGAGATACTGACTGAGGAAAGGGGAATTACAAAAGCAGGGTCCTACTGAGCCCATATGAGCAATGTTTTCTAGCAGAAATGTAATGGGACTAAAAAGAGCAAGATTGCTTAAAAAACCATGCTTTTCCATGTGTGATTTATCTCCCTGCTAGGTTATACAAACCCTTTAGAAAGCACCAATACTTCAAAACAAATCTTTATATATGTGAAGCAATGGTGCCAAGGGAGCAAATGATCAGAGAAGTGATCAGAGAAGTGATCAGAGAAGTGATCAGAGAACATATAATTAGAGTGGAGAGGACTCTTGAAGGTGCTATAGATGGTTTGGATTTTTTTTTAATAGATAGCATATAAATTGTGTGTGAAAAATACAGTCATTCTTTAGCATCTATGCCAGAATACCAGACTACTCTGAATTTAGGTTTTGCCTAATAGTTAATAGATTTGAAGACTAAAAAGTCCATGAAATCACTTTGTCAGGCCTTCCATAATTGGCCAGGATTATCTGATCTCAGTACCCTTCTACTGTGTCAAATTTCTATCTAAATTAATTTACAAATTTTACACAGAATGATAAACAAGGCCTTATTCTGAAGCATTAAAATATAGAAAAGATGTACACACCTGGAGCATTTATCCTGTAATGAAAAGAAGATTAAGAGTGTAGTTAACAAATGTCATGGTTTTCTCTACCAAAAAAACCCCGATTTTTATTCTCTTTCACTTGGCAAGAAGGATGTGTTTCCTTGAGTTCTAAGATTTGCTTGATTTATTTGGTTTCTGATTTTGCTTACACAGAAAGCCTGCATCATTTAATGCTGCTCTCAGTCCTGAGCATTGCTCTAGCAGTTCTTCAAGAAGGAATGCTCTTAAAAAAATAAAGTCTTGTTGATGATAGCATAATAGATTTATATAATCTGGGAAAATATACTTTCAGATACTGTCATTTTGTTCCATCCTGGGAGGAAGGTGAGTTTTTTTGCTCTGATGTGCTCAGAGAATGCCTTTTAAAATATTTGAAAGTTTATAAATGGTTTTGAAAATATAGAAATTGCTTTTAAATCAGAGACCCCATTTCCCAATAAATCATTTGCCCAATTAATAAAGAATAGCAGTATCTTAGATTCATTTGTCATTTTTATCACAACCTTTTAATGCCTTGCACATACGATCTGAACTATAGTCACAATCATTTAGTAGTTCCTTACATTTAATGTAACTTCTAAGTTGATGTCCAAATCCTGAGAATACTTGTAGAAATCCTTTTTTTTTTTTTTTAATCCCAGCCACTTAAAGGACTGCTTATCTTTGTTTTGTGAAGTACAACATCAATTTAGAGGCAGTCTGGCTCCAGCCCACTGAGAAAGCAGCCAGCAGGGAACCCTCCACTTCCCACAGTGACTCAGAGCTGGTCCCAGGTGCTTCCATGCCTTTTGCCAAGCATGAACACTTAGAGGTAAGCTTTATGGGCCAGAGCCTTGTAACTGGCTTGGTAAAACTCCAGGAAATCTGCAGAAGTTTTGCCAGAACAATGAATTTGGCATGAGCACCAATATTTGCAAAGGACACTGGGATCTGTAGCTGAGAGGGAGGAAAATGCATCCAGTTAGTACCTAGATGGGAGCTCCCTTGGAGAGGGGGTCAAATACAAACCAAAATATTTGTGGTCAGCACAGTCTGGCACAGGCTCCAATGGAGCCTCATGAGCATAGCTGCCTTTAGAGGTTACAGTTGCTAATTCCACTGCTACCGTCTGCTAATGTTAATGTTACTAAACTCATGAGAAGAATACCAGGGACTAAATTCCTTGAGTTCATACCACTATCAGCCATTAATATCGCTGTATTAGCATTTACTGTGCAGCCATACTGCTAGAAAAGATTCAAAGCAGTAACATCATCATGGCAGAAAGGCCATCTCTGTCACTGCCAGAGGGTGCTGGGACTTCCCAGAGTGGCATGTGGGGACTCACAGAGGGGTGCTGCGTGCCTTCCCTGCTGGGGGGCAGCAGCTGTGTCAGCAGCAGGAGCCCCAGGTACAGCCCATACTGCTAGAGAAGATTCAAAGCACCAACATCATCATGGCAGAAAGGCCTGAGCCATCTCTGTCACTGCCAGGCGGTGCTGGCACTTCCCAGAGCGCCATGTGGGGACTCACAGAGAGGTGCTGTGTGCTTTCCCTGCTGGGGGGCAGCAGCTCCGGAGCCGTGTCAGCAGCAGGAGCCCCAGGTGGCCCAGCAGCCCGAGGAGCAGCAGCGCGCCGAGGGTGACCACAAAGGGCACGTACCACGCCGACGGAGAGTACAGGTTCTCTCTTCTGGTCACAACAGTGAAGCCAGGCTTTTAAAACAAGACAGGAAGAGTTCCTCAGGGCTGCATGCTGACACAAGCTTCACCTTTCATCTGGCTGAACTTCTGCACTGAGGCAGCCCGGCTTGGCCTGGGGCTCAGCAGGTGACGGGCACAGGGAGGTGGAGGGAGGCAGGGACTCGGGCCATGTGCCTGCCTGCTGACTGCCAAGGCAGATCAGGTGGATGGGACGGACCACTGAGCTCCTGGGGCAACCAAAGGCAGGTGAAATGGAAAGCACAAGGAAAAGGGGAGGTTCCAGATCATGTTTCAATATCTTATATTAAAACAAGGATGTCGTGGTGGGGTTGAAGAGCCTCAGGTTGCCTGAGAGGCTGTAAGCATACTGGTGGAGGGTGGGCAAGTTCAGGGAATACTACCATTACTGAGATACTGTTTTCTTTTTACCTAAGGCAAAACTGGAAGTAGGTCATCTTCACTGCAGTAATCGTTCAGACTGCTTTGTAAGAGGAGTTGAACCSTAAGGAACTGGGTTATTGTATAAAAAGAAATGGAACTCCTTCTTTTTTACCCAGTGACGTGTTCCAGAAGGAAAAACCACACTTCCTGAGCAGTTGCAATCTCCCACATCTTCCTGAGTGTCAGGAGACACATCTAGGAGCTGGCACATCACTTGGTGCTAACAGCTCATTCATTAAGGTCCTATCATGAAACTATTCTCACACATTTCAAAAATTACTCATTCACTCTACCTAGTTCATTACCTAGTGTGGTACTATTAGTTTTGATCACCTATTGAAGTTTTTATTTAATTTTCTGTAAGACATTTGCAATTACATTGGGTAAGAAATTGAGCAGGGTATCTATTTTTTTCAAGTTTAAGGATAATTTAAAAGTAATCTATTTAGTCTTGTCAAAAAAAGATACATCCAATCCTTAGAGAAACRCTTAAATAATCTCAATATCACCACCACCACTTTTTCTTCACCCGGGCTGAAGTCACAAGTGACATTTTGTAATGGGGCTTCTTTTCTACATTACCACTTTCCAGTTTCTGACTCATCGAGCTGCTGCACTGAACACATGTAAAGAGTAGTAATGGGAGAACTTGCTGTATTGGAAGTGCCCTTCTGGAAAATAGCCTGCAAGTGAAAGGCTGATATCTCTGGGGAGACAGATTTAATGCTGTGGTATGTGGTTGAGACTGTTTGTAGTTGTGGTGAAGCACAGGAAAGAAATACAGAACAAGTTTATTCAGCTTAACTTTTCATTTCCACATCAAGTTGGGGGAGTAGAAGGCAGTGAAAAAATCATTTATTCCTTCCCAAAAGATCATTAGATAAGAATAGGGTTATTAATCAGTCTGAAAATTTGGATTTAAGCAAGTTCATAACAAAGCAACCAGACTTGTATGTGCTGTGTGCAGGATCCTTTGGTTCTGGCTCAGTTACCAGAAGCCTCTAGAAGATCTAGACCATTTTACAGTAAAGGCCTCTTTTACCACTTCACTTGGATGCTCATATTTTCATTCCTGCATGCAAGAGAGAAAAGGATAATGCCATCTGCAGGCAGGCAGGGAATGGATGGACTGTGGATGATGGAAGGTGGTGCAGCAAGGCATGACTGGTACAAGGATAGAGACAGAGTGGTCTGTACCCTCAGACTGTGTCACAGCTACAGGCAAGACAAAAGCAAGCTCTCCACACATCCTGCACCAGCCTGATGGAAACCAAAAACTGAACTGGTGACACAGAGCTCAACTGGGATGGCTGTGCAGAGGAGTGAACAGTATTGCTGGGACACAGGCCCTCAGCTCCACAGGCYGTGCAAGGTTAGATCCCACCTGGGCTGCCAAAAGCTGTGCAGGCTTACTCAGCTCAGCCATGGACCATCACATGGGCGTGGAGCTCAGGAAAGACCCATCCCACCCCTCTGGATTTGCTGTCTGAAACCTGCTGAGGCTGTGCAGAACTGCTTCATTTCCTGTCATGCTGCTGCAAGTTTTACATGACAGTGATCTCAGGTCTGGAAAAGAGACCCTTTTAAGTGGTGAGGATTTGCTGTTGTTGTTGTTGTTGTCTGTTTCAACTTTGATAGCCACAGATTTATGTGCTCCAATGATAACGAAGCACACAAAACTGCAAGGCACACGGGAGAGTGAATAGTTATGAATAAAAAAAGAGGTAGTGTAAAATGCATGAGGTAATTTTAAGGTTCCAGGCAAAGGTTAATCCCTGCTCTTTTCTTATTAATAAAGCTGCCAAAATCTTTAACTTTCCAGTTGTATGGTAATGGCAGCGTGCCCGGTCCTTTGGCTTCCTGCCCTTTTTGTTTTACAAACTGAAATACAAAACACATGTTCTGACTCTGTACCTGGTACTAATCCTTCATGACACTAAGCACATGAGCCACCTCTGGCTTCATCATAAGAGCACAGAGCTCAGAACCTCCCAGGACTAGATGCACTCTAGGGTTTTGCTTTCCTTTTTAATACATCTACCCTCTTCTCCTTACTCCTGTGGGGATTACTCCATAAACAAAATGCAGAACTGGACATAAGTTTTAGAGAACTTACCGTAGTGGTTGTGACAGTAGTTGGGTTTGGGATAASTCTGATGCTTAAGGTCACTGTTCCAGTTTTAGTTAAGTGTGTAGTTTTGTCCCTGGCAGATACTAAATTGTCATCTGTTATGTGGACATGCAGACTGTAAACCCAGCTTGTATCAAGTCCACTCTCATAGTCAAACCTTGATGCAAGAATCAGATGAGATGTGTTGGAGCCAGCACTTGGTGAAAAGGTGAAATGACTGTTCTCATTGCCTGCAGAAAGGTAACACCAAAATGCAAAAAAAAAAAATTATTTTAATCCCACATTAAAGTAAATGTGTGTAACAAGTGGTGAAGTGTGGTGAAATGTCAATGACAGGAAGGGCTCCTTGATCTCCCTCACACCACAGAAAATAATTTAAAACAACACAGTCACAAAAGCATTACAATCTAGAATAAGACCTTCTATGGGGACATAGCAGACAGGAAGCTGTGGAAACACTTCAGAGCCATAGGGCACACAAGAGCTCACCTGAATGACCTGAACTTACAACCATGGGAGCACCCAACAACACCCAGCTGGGGTGAGGACCCTGCACTGTGGCAGGGCTCATTCCAGTACTGGGGTGTCCCTGGAGTCCTGCTCCAGCCCCTCTCCATGGCTTCTCCATCTGCCCAGAGGCAGTGGCCTTTGAAGAGAGTTAATGACTGTGTGACACTCATTGCTTCCAGYGCTTTGTCAGCACCGTGGGGCAGGGAGAAGAGTTCAGAAATGCTGGCTCCCCACCCCTTGCTTTCTGTCCACTGTAGCTGGAGAGCTGCCCAGGCTGCAGGCAGACCAGCTCCAGCTGTTAGGATATGGACAGACCACATATACAGGAAATCAGAGCTTTGAAAAGGCGCCAAATGTGCTTTGGTTTTGCTCTTGTGGCCCCACAGASATGAAGAGTTGACATGTCCTTGAAGGCCATGCCTGTTTTATAGCACRAAAAGGGCCATGAGCTGCTCTGTGGCTCAGAGGCCAATGCATGACACAGCTCAGGTCTGTACCACCAGGACTGAGCCAATGGTCAGACACGGATTTATTAAAACAGCCATGCCATTTGTATGGAATCATGTGTCAATACCACATCTGCAGAGCTCCTTCTGTGGCATCAAAGGGCTACAGTAGGACAGAGATTCCCTCTTTTGATGTTCACAGCTTTTTTACTGGCACCTGGACAATCTGCTCCCTCCTTCACAGCAGTCACCTCAGCAACAAAAGAAGGAATTGCCTCAAGAGAGTGTGCTTCCATTTTTGTGAAGCTGAGCGTCATCCCATACCACTGCAGTTCTCCAAGTGGATGCAGCTGATYATGAGGTCCAAAGAAGGATTTTTAAAAGGAGGGTTTATTGCATACAGCATGGACCTGTGACATGCAGGTTTGAGCAGTTGTTTTGAACAGTGCACCAGCATCTGTGTGATGGTGAGATACACAGAAATACAGAACTTTCCATCGTTTCTCAAGATTTACTCAGCTGTAATTGGAAGGGAAATTTGACATTGCACACCATTCCACATTCCAGCTCATTCTTYTGAAGTTCTTGTCAACTGTGTAACTAGTAGCCTATTAATTAATATGGCAGGCAATGCAGCCTTGCAAGGGAGTGGTTCCAGCTGCTAGCACCTATAGCACCAGTAACCAGCTTGTGGAGAGGACCAGTGTAAAGATGTGCAGAACATGTGGATCACAACTAGCTCACTGTGAAATTAGCACACAAATATGTTAGATATTTGTTTATAAGTGAACTATCAGCATTTGGTATTTTTTTCCCACTGTTCCCAGCTCGCCCACTGTGACACAGTACCTTCATTAATGAAGTAACGGAAAGACCTGGGATCAGAATCACGATCTTGACATTCAATCCTGAAGCCATTAATATTGGTCCCAACAGCTAAATTGACTGGGATTTGAAGTGAGAAGAAATTGGGTGAACAAACTGGTTCTTCATCATTTACTTCCAAAACATTCACAGTTACCTGGAAGAAAAGAGCAATAGCAAGCTGAAGCTGCTTCAATTTGCTGAGACAGAATTTTGATAATTTCAGAAGCTGTTGGCTTTTGCCCATTTTGTTCTTTTGATCAACAACAGTTAAGAGCACTGAAGTCCCTTCCAACCTATCTCCTGCCGGAAAATGTCTGCAATCGTTTGTCCTTCAATTCTTCTTGTGATCAGCATTTTTCTGGGAACAGGTTCCGTAAGCTGAGCTATCTTCCAAAAGTGAAGGGTTTTCAAGCTGATATGTCTGTTTGAACAATCTRAATTGTGTTATAGTTAAAATGAGAAATAATAATAGTACCACAGAATCATTAAAGTCCTAATCATTAAACTCCCTTCCAAAACTCTCAGTTTGCTTCACAATCATTAGTTATGCTTCTTAGCACATTTAATAAYTATTTAGAGTATGATCCATGGAAGGAAAAGTGTTTATGGACTGTTCCCAGTGAGACAGAAATGCTGGTAATGGCCTCCTGCAGGGGTAGGAGCACCCTGAGTAGAACCAGATGTGTTTGATGTCACCTGGGATTAGTTAGCTAAAAGAAAAAGGTTACCCTTCCCAAAGTTCTTCTTTCTAATGTCTGTTTGTCAGATAACAGATAAGCTTGGCATTGTTAAAAGCTTCTGATGCTAAAGTGTCATTAATAGTCACCTTGAAACATTATAGATGATAAAGAGATTAAATRCCTCCAAGATAGCAACTCTACTGGTGGTGTTTGGCTGGAATGAAAAGCAAGCCTAGTACCTGTGTCACCTCCAAGACATGTGTAAAAATCAAATGTAAAGCAGTCATGAGGGAGAAAGTGTGAAAAGAAGTCAAAAGGAGCCCGTCTGTGAAGGACACTGGGATTCCTTGAAAAAGTTACTGTAAAATACCTTTGTGGATATAGCATCCATACTTTTTCTTCTGAATAAAATAGGTCTGGGAAGAAAACCTAAGCCCAATCCTGCTATTAAAGCCACATCCTCTCTGTACCACTCCATGAAAACACAGATCTGCAACACAATTCTCACATTACTTTGAACGCTTTGCAGGGAAAAAAAATGACAAACAAAATCAAAAGTATGTTTGAGGGCCAATGRACACTACACAAACTCCAAAAACAGTTCACCACTAAGCATGGCTACAATTAAATTGTGCTACCTGGCTTCAAGACCCTGTCCTTTTTCTATTTTCTAGTACCTCTGTAGCCATAAAGAATAACTTAAATTGTCTAGGGCACAGAAAACAACTTCACTGTCCTGGTAAAATAAGAAGTCTGAGAAGCGAACACCACAGTCAAAAATACTAAAATATGGTTTTATCCTTTTTGTGAGAAATAAACCAAGACTGAGTAAACACCTCTTTCATCTGCGTAACATATAACTGGGCAGGGTTGCACTTGCCTTTTCCAGAAAGTGCTTTGCCCAGTGTCTTACTGTTCTTGCTAGGAAGAAGAGAGAAAGATGTAGGTGAAGGCAAAGTAGTAGAGTGGATTTACTCACTGATGCTGTTGTAGACTTCTCTTGGTCTGAGGCATGTACTGTGAAAATATGTTTCTGAGTTGTTTCATAGTCTAACCTAGCTAAAATCCTCACATCTCCTTTTGTTGGGCTGATCCAGAAGATATTTGTGTAATCCCTGGTGCCAGCTCCAGCTACAATGGAGTAAGTGATGACATTGGGTGGCCAGTCCTTGTCTATGGCAYGCACTCTTCCAATGCTGGATCCAACTGAGAGACAAAAAATCCATACTTCATTAACATTTAAAGTAATACRAGGTACAGATGAAACTGAATGAAATATTTGGTTAGAGTTTTTCACCCAAGAAAATTAAAGCAATGGTATGATAAGCGCTATTTTCCTGTGGTGTGCTATGGCTCCCCTGTACATGGGCTGCTGGCAGTAAACACCAAAACACAGGAGTGTGTAGGGAACCTCAGCAGAAGTGCTCCATGGCTGGGCCAAGGGAGTCCTCACTCATCTGTGTCAGTCTGTAAAGGTTTCTGTGCACCACCACAGTCCCTCCAAAAGGCTAATTTAGCACGAGCAGAAAGACAGTCTAAAACAAGACATCTGAGTTCAGTTCCTGGCACTGCCACAGATTTCTTGTGGAATTGCTGAATTTGTCTCTGTCTCAGCTTCCATCTGTACAAYTGGAGTTTTTGCCAGTTTAGTCTATTTAAGGGTAGTAGGTGGTTGTATGGTGGAGACCCTATTTGAACTGGAACTTTGAGTCATTTGCCTCATCTACATATATGAAAATTCATTTGGAGCAAAAAGGCACTTAACAACATGGCAACATTAGTTCTATCATTTAGGTGCTACTTACTGTACCTTTAGTAATTTCTGAAACTCTAAATACATAAGATAAATTCTGGAAGACTGGAAARAATTCATTCACTGGCTTTATCCTGATGTAAATGTAGATGATATCTGGAAATATAACAGAAGATTAAATCAGAAGATTAAATCATAGTTAAGTATGGCTGTGAAATTTTCTCATGCATATATTCAAAATACATATGGTATTCCTCTCTCTACACTGTTACAGCACAGAAAACTATCAAAAGAAATGTAAAAGGGATACTTGCTTGAGTAGTTAGGATGGGCAATATCTTGCACCCTGACAGTCAAAGTATAAACTTCAACTCCTGGATTATCTGGGTTTTCTAGATCAATAGTTCCAGTCATCTAAATAGAAAGGAACATAATCATATTTGTACCTCCATATATTAAGTCACAGTACACATGATGACAATTACTCTTTTCAGCATTCTGTGAGYATGGTTTGCCCCTTGGGTATATAGAACTGTTCTATAGGAATAACACAGACTAATAGTCAATTCCAGGATTGAATTCCAGGMTTTTTCTACATGCTTACACTTCTGCCAACAAAATTTTTTCCCCTTTAGAGCAGGAAGTTTAATCATTTGGATGATAAGGTYTTTACCTTTTACCTAATCAATTCAAAGCTTGTGTAATAAGCTGGCTATTTATGCTGCCCTTTCTTGACTCAACAAGGATCTGCAATTGCTAACAGCAATAGCTTGAGCTGTTGCCTGAGCTCATGCCTGCAGACATTAGAAAAAGGTGTCAAGTCCAGCCATGAGTGTTTGCCCAGGAACCAAGTTGTTACTAAATGGTGGCTCACTGAGATTTAAATCCTAATCTTCTGAGCTCTCTATCTTGCTGTGGAAGCCTCATAAACTTTGGGGCAGGGGGACTAACACACAGGCATGCCCTGCTGGCTGTCTCTTCAGAGAGGTTCCTGGAGGAACAGGTTGCTTGGTGTAGTCTGTTACATTGCACATACACAGGGATCAAAGGCTTGGCAACAATCTTATCCTGTGCAGGAAAGAAAATGCTTTTTATGTTGGCAAATGAAGCAGCTAAGGGTAGTTCTAATTGACAAGGAAACCTCAGTTCTAAAATTAAAGTAAACCATACAAAATCATTTTACTGCTCCTGTAGCACTCTTGACTTTTAGACAGAATGCCTATTTTGTGTTGTTTCCTTTTTTCTGTAGTTGCCCACGGTTGGTTTTTTTTTGAAGTAAAAAAAAACAACCACCATTGCACATGTCCAGGAACTGGTGGGGTTCCGGCCAGTGCCAGTTTGCCAGCAGCTATCAGCATAAGGAATCCATATTTTGACATGTAAAATCACAGAAGTGCAAATCCCACCACACTTTTGTGAAAATTTGCCACTCAAAGTGATTTTACAATTCTGACCAGTTACTGAGTGTGAGATTTCTCAAGTATTTAAATTCTTCATGCTGAATAGCAAGGATCTTCCACAGTCTGTCATGAGTAAATGGGTATGAAATGGCATCAAATTTCTCTGTTTATCCATATCAAAGTTGGTGCTTCACACTCCCTAAAAAAGAATTTTTTTTTAATCATATCTAGCACATTTATTTAAAACTGAAGAAAACACTCTCTGTTCACTAAATTCTGTAGAATCCTTAGAAAGCATCCTATCTAGGGGTATATAGTTCACAACCAGTCAAAACAGTCATTCTCCACATCACACCTCCTGTGAAATGGATTACAGTAATCTTTTTTTCTTGTACAATAAATTTTAAAAATCCCTTTTAATATTTCATAAGTTGACTTCTCTAATGGGGTAACCTAACATAAAGCCACAAATTACTGACCACAAGTCTTCCAGTGGACTCCAGAGCAAAGTTATTGCTTCCAAAACCAGATAATCCAGTGAAAATAAATTGGTTGTTTGATGGATCAGCATCAATATCTTTACAGTAATTTCTAAGATCAACAAGAAATGTCCCAGGAGCCGTATTTTCATTTGCTTCTTTCCTGTTTAAAACAAACACATTTCCCGTCAAAGCAACTCATATTTCTGCTTTTGAACTCTTCATATATCACAGGCCAAAACATTGATTTGYTTTTTAAATTAAATCCTAGATCTAAATATGCAACCATGGAGAAGCAACGCAGACACTGACCCACGTGTTGTGATGGAGAGCAGCCCTGTCCRATGGGCAGGCTGATGATAAATGTCCACTTGAGCCTCCAGCTGTAGGTCTGGGGCTGTGCCCTCCTCTGCACACAGGCCTGGGGCAGCAAGGCACTACCAAGGCAAGGAAGAGACTCCATACCTGAAGGCAGAAGGATTGCATTCTGGGGGGTTGTCATTGACATCCTCAATAACAATGGTGATCTCCATTTCTCTGGCATGGCCACTGCTGGGGCTGTCCTCCACCCTGACCACCAGGGAGATGTTGGGATGGAGCCGCAGTGGAAGCGCATCCCGGTCGATCCTCCCGGCCACCTGCAACTCTCCAGTTGCTGTCAGAGAGCAGCCAGGAGTCAGAGATTCACCATGAGGGGAAGCAGCAAACAGTCATGGTGTACGTGCAAGAGGGCAGGGCAGCTCAACAGAAAGGTAGCAGAATAAAAACAAGTCTTCTGCTCTGTGCAAATCATGGCGGGTTTAGTTACTTTTTTAAGTGATGCAAAATGGTTCTGAACATTCTGGGTAAGATTAATGGCTAGATACCATTGCTGAAAAATACACCTTAGGAGGCCTCAGCAGAGGGTTTGTAAAGCATTTAGGTTTCCCTTGCTCTCAAGCTTCTAGTGCAAGCCAGAGTTGAGTGCATTCACAGAGCATCAAGGACAGCAAGCTGCTAATGCCTGTGCTGTCCTGGCTCCCTAGCTAGTAGAACAGCTTCTCTTTCCACTGTTACCATTCAAGCATCCATCAGCACGTCCAAATCTACTCACACATCAACAGAGCTGTGACAGACTGTGCCAAGTGCTCTGGTCAGCCACTCACTTAATACTTTTTTTTCACTTCTGTTAGCCTCTGTCAGAAATAGAAGATTTTTATGGCACAGTACTATTCCCAGAGCACAAAGGAGTTAAAATAACAGTGCACACATCCGCTGCATTTTGGAGTGTAATGAGGAGGAAGGTGACAATACAGGGCCAAAGGGCATAGGGAATCCAAAGCATTTATGGATCATCCTGATCCCCCACAGCACTGTGTTGTGTGGCACTTCTTACAACTGTGATAAACAGATCCAAAGCAATAGCAGACAAGGAGCAAAGCTGTCGCTGAATGCCAGCCCTGGAGGAAAAACTCCTGGGGAATGGATGTACAGACCCCAGAGAGCATGAAGCAGATGGGATCACCATGAGAAAGAGGACTCTTTTGGATGGTCTTCTCTGAAGAGGGTCGGGAATGGAACAATAAACTTGAGGTGTAGATTTGCTGTGCACCTCAGTGCTAGAGAGGATTTCAGACAGGAGGGAGGACATCACAGTCTAACKACCTGCAGACATTTCAGGAGCCCCAAAAGGGTCACTGCAGTCCTCAAAGATTAAAAACAAGTCAGCAATCTTACTTCCACCCAAGGAACCATCATCCTCCAGCCACAAGTCAGTGTTTGTCAAGAAGGCACCTTTGGTCTACTTTCTTCAAGATAGCTTATCAAGTCTTGGTCAGCTGACCAAAGAATTGCACCCTTATAAGGGACTGAGCATTCCTTATTGCTATAGGGAGCCACTAAATAAAATAAGTCTATTTAAAACTAAGGTGAAAATAATTTCTCAAATAGACAGTCTTTTTTATTTTATTTTTTAGATGTCATTTTTGTTTGTCTGACCTGGATTTATGGAGAAATGTCTGTCAGATGACTGGATGCTGTAGAAAAGTCTGCTGGGAGAATCTCCATCATCAGGATCTTTAGCTGTTATATTGGCAACATGGGTGCCCGGGCTTTGCTCCTCTGGAATCCTGTATATTCTTTGTTTTCTACAAGATAAAATTCAACAAAGCATGCATCTTGTTTGTAAGGGCAGCTGATTACAGACTTAGCTGAGAAGCCAACTGTAGCAGCAGAGCCATGGCTGGGCTGCTGGGCTCAGAGATGGCTATTTGCATGTCTGGATAAATATTCCATTCATGGGTTCTGCCAGATGGACATGTAGCAGCAGCTGAACTGGCATGTGGTCATGAAGCATGGCACAGCCACACAAGTGAGTATTCTTCCTCTGCAACTTTTCCACAGTAAAAGCAATTTGACTTTCACAGGACCATGGAAGCTGAAGAGGTAGGAGGCTATCAAGTCATGCCACCCATCTCCCTAAAGAGCCACCAGCTCATAAAGCCATTTTCTTTAATTCCCTCATTTTGCAAGAGAAAAGCAAAAGCTACAGTAAGTAATGTGGTTAATCATCTTTTGGAATGAATGCTGGAGCCTTCTGGGGGGCAACAGTATTACAGAAAAACTGAATTGTTGATGTACTAGGTGAAGGCAGGAAGGAGCATTCTTCTGGGTGCCTAACAGATGAACGTTCCTGTCGTGGGATGACAGTGCCTCAAACTCCCAGCAGCATCTGTCYGTCTGATGCATTTTACACTGGGAAAATGGCTCTCCGCTGCTGCTGGTTGGCATGCCAGTGGTCTCAAATTTCACATGAATTGAGTTTTATAGGTCAAATACGGCCTGGAAGGCAATTGTGCAGAATTGCTTATGGTGGTTGCAGTTTGATGCTCACATGGGTACTCAGGTGGACAATTTCAGTACTTGTACCACATGTAAAAATAGGCATGGGCCAGGACAAAAACRGTGCAAGGTGTTGCAGTGTGTTGCAATATCCTGTTTCACCCATCCCAGTCCCCGAGGTGTGCCAACCTCTCCTTTCCCCTCTCCCTTGCCCTCCTGCTAAGGGCTGTCTATCAATCTTAACATTCCAGCAGAGGCGTCCTGTGGTTGGCAGAAGTTCAAAAGATGCCCATTAGCCCCGGGCTCACTGGCTCATCCAAGTGTCATTGTCCCCTGAGCCTTCCCTTCCTCCCACCTGGTTGGTGGCTCACCTATCCTCTCCCTCCCCCTCCCCCCAAGCTTAAAAAGACAATGAGACCATGTGGCTGGAATTCTGTGTGTAGCTATTACAAGATTCAGAGGTCTGTCATCCTGGAATAAAACTCTGGATTAACCCTCCAGCAGAATCCTCTCCTTTTCCTCTTCACCGTCACCTGAACGCTTTCCACCAGAGGTAAACTGAGCTTCCAACCTCGCCTGGACTTGTTCCAGTGCCTAGCTGCATCACACAGCCAGCCAGGGKTGTCTCTGAGGTGAAACACCACAGCTGCCGCCTCTGGCCAAGCAGCAAGGGCCAGACGAGCCAGGCACGTTCCACCTGGTAATATTGGGATTTTATTCCTATAGCGAGGAATTTCAGAAGACTGATTTATATTACTGAAACACACACGAACTCACACACGTCTCCTGATTCTAGAACTCAAAGGGAGTTGAAGGTCCTCAAGAGTTCAAAAAAACATAGAAGTGTGTTTCAAGACTAAATACTTTTTGCACTTTTAAAACATGCTGTGCTCCCACTTAGGTAATGGACTGCTCTGTAGTTCCCAGCGCAGGAAGACACGAGTCCTTTGCTGTTCTCTGAAGACACACATCATGGGGCACTGAGCAATTGGAGCAGAGAATTGCAGAGACAGAGCAGAAGATCCCRCGTCTCAAGATCTCCACTCACAATTTCAAAAATGGTTACAGAGACACACTATCTTCAACTGTTCTGTCAGTTCATATGAAAAGAGGCAAGCATACAGGAGAGAAATCACATAGGATTTTCCCAGTAAAAACATKTAACTTACAGCCAGAAGAAAACAAGGAGGTTATGAAGCCTGCTGTGTCAGTTATTTATGAAGTTTCTAGTCCTGGCATTGAATCCCTTCCTTCCTTGTTCTCCTGCTGCTTCCAGAGTCATGCAGAAAGAAACAGATCCCACTCACTCCCACAGCTCTAAGCGGTTTTGGCCCAAAGTAGGGAAATCCCTAGACCCCAACTCCAACCTCTCTGTGAACAGCAAACTCACCACAGCTCCATCCTCACAGCCCTATCAACCCTTCTGCAAACTGGCATTATCCCATCCCCACTAGATATTTTGGGAAGAAGTGGGGCATTACTGAGCACACCCCCACAGCACAAAGCAACAGTACAGCTGGGGAGGAGCTGGGGCCACTTCCTACAYAGCTGTGTCTGGGATGTGTCCTGCTGTCCATCTGTCTGCCACCTGCCAGTGGCTTTTTACCTAGGATGGTTCAAGCAGACCTTTTAGCCACTGCYATGTAATTGCAAAGGAAGCATATGCTTGTTTGCTTGTCTTCTCCTTTGTTTTCCTGACTCCACAAATTTTCCATTGATTTTAACAGCAACAATTTCAAAAGGATGAATGCCAATGTAGTGTTGTGAACACCAAAACCAGATGTGCTTGCATGTACTATGGGAACAATTAAAAAGGCTCTTTGAAACTCTGTTCTTGACAGCTATGATTGGGGTAAAATAAAGGAGGTTTGCTAACTCCTCAAGTTTCCCCAGCTCTTACCCCAGCACTAATTATTACAATGTCAGGCAGTGCTCAGCCCCAGCATGCAGCTCTCATTGTAGCAGGGAACAGGCCATACATGTGCATATTAAGGATAGATCATGAACTGCAATTTAATCCAAAATTTTTTACAAACTGAGCTGCTYTTTTTGATCTGTAGTGTCAATCTAAAAGGGAGAAGATTCAAACAAATACCAGACTCTATTTGTGCTACAGGAGTCTTAGAACTTAGGTGTTACAGATTCTCAAGTCACTGTAGTTTTCACTAATTCAAACAAGTAGATAAATATTTAAAAGAGCTCTTTCAGCATTCCAGACACGAGGATAAATACACAAAAATGGCAACATTAGGAGGGAATAATCAGTCTAGAACACAATGTGCAAGCGTTGGCACTGGGAAGAAGATTCCTTATGATGCCTTAAGTTTTAGCTTTCATATTTTTTAGATTCTGTACTGCATTAGTATATAATTCTGAACTTCATATGTGTTATCAAGTTCTCTTCACAGTTTAGTTAGACAAAACAATTCTTTTCCAGCCTGAGAACCAAGGACACCGTTGCAGTTTCAGGCCCCAAAAGGATAAAAACCAGCTAATTGAGGAGAGCAATCTGGGAGGATGGGACTTCATAACCTGAAGCTGTAATTGGACAATGGACCCTTATATGTAAATGGAATGAAACTTCTAAAAGAGTGAAAACTCATGACCAGCTGTTCATCTTGGGTGAAGCCTTGGCTGGGCTCTTGTACTGCCCAAGATGTATCCTCTGAAGGCCTTTAATGAATACCTACTGTATTCCTATAACTCTGCCTAGCTTCTGTTGCAGGCAGCCTCCCAAGGCATCACTCCTGCTTGCAGAAGTACAGTAACATGGAATGAGTTATTAATGACAATAGTTATTGCAGACATGAGGTTCAAGTATTAAGTAGGTAGCAAAAAAAAAGAAACACCAGCAACAACAACAGCAATTCATTACTATTTCTAACATTTAATTCTTTTGTTTCTTCAGATTCTTCACCTCCTTATCCACCAAGGTCCAGATCATTGGCCTCAGCCCAGGAGCCATGCATTGCCTTAGGTCAAGACAACACCCAGAAGATTGTTCCAAACAAGTAGCTGGAACCTCCTGGCACGACCCCAGGTGCTATCCTGTCTCCACTTTTGCAGAGATGGCAGGAGAAGAGCCCTTATAAATATTCTCAGCAGGGACTTGTAGAGTCTCACAACCAGGAGACACAATGACAGTGCCTTAAATCCTATCAGCGTCTCATGCAAGTGACGTAGATAAATCAACAAAGAGTCAGATCAATTGTAATAATTGTCAAGCTCCTGCTTCAGAAACAACCATCCATTGTGCTTTCCAGAGCAAAACAGCCTGCTTGTATCACATGCCTATTTGTTCCCATTTTTCTAAATTCTTAATATATCCGGACTCCATTAGCCTTCAAAAGCTATTTCTGACTTGTGTTATGACACAATTTCCTGCTAATGACACAGTAAGAGTCAACAATGTTTCAAAAATCACCAGGATTGTTTACAAGTGTGTCTGGGAAGAGAAGACTGATCAAAAGGGAGACCTTTTTATGTCTAGACATTTCTGCATGAATAAACACGATTATGGTGAAATGCACACCTCCATAAGGAGAGAACCCTGTATCATTGTATTCACACCGGGTAAAATTAACCTCCTTGCCTGAACTTGTCCATGGATCTTTGCATAGCTTTAACCTCTGTAAATGCTAAGAAGAAAAACAAGCTTGTTTGGCTGTTCTTAGTGTGAAGGCAGAGCCTGGAAAACTTGTAACTATTAAGAATACAAATAAGAATAAATGAGTGACATCAGGACAAAGCTTTCCAGTATAAGAATAGGAATTATAGCAAAACTAAAATACTTTTTTCAGTCATATTTTGTTGTCATAGTTATTTGCCCTTATGTTAAACCTTCCCACTGGTGCCAAAGCAGTAAACCTGAGAAAACACCTACATTTTGAGAGCAATGGAAAATTTTAACTCACGTGGTAAAATAAGGCCTTTCATCATTGATGTTAATTATATTTATATTCACTGTTCTAGTTGAGTTGAGTCCATCTGGATCTATCACTGTTATATTTAAGAAATAACTGTTGAATAAGAAAAACAGAACAACAATCATTCTGTGGATGTCAGAAAACATTTCTCTGGATACTATAAGCTAATAGGCCATGGGAATAAAATACATTCTCACCTATGTGGATCTTTCTCATAATCAAATTCTTTCGTTGAAAAAATGGCTCCACTTTCCTTGATTGAGAATGGTGCTGTTGCAGGGAGCAGTGAATACTGAAATGGAGAGAGCAAGGAATTAGTCTTTTTATCTTTAAACACCTTTCCATTCATTCCTTGCATTGTAGGACAGGGAAAGTTACAGAGAGTCATGCACCACACAAATAACCTGCAAAAGCCTCTGAGCAGATCTGTCCAAGGGTGTTACAGCATTTCTTTATTTGCAGCTTCCTATGCTTCAGATGTGCCAGGGGTTAGAGGGCACGTGGACCTCACTGCCATTGCTTTCACACACAAAGCAGAGCTAAACCCCCACAGCTCTGCTTCCCTCCTCACCAGCTCAGCTTGACTGGGCAAAGGCTGAGGACAGACTTAAGGTTAATTGCTTTCTTGAGTAACACTAAACATTGAAGCAGCATCTTCAGATTCAGTTCTTGAATGTACTGTATTTTATAAAGCCAAACTAAATAAAGCAAAGATGCAACATAATTCTTAGCTAAATGCAGTTACTTTCCCCCAGCTACCAATGTATAATTTTCCACAAGTTTTTCCAAATACCAAGAGTATTTCAGATCAGCCAACACATTTTCATAACTGAAGGTAGGTCACAGTTTGTCCTGAGATTGTCCAAAACCTGATATTCATTTGCCTTGTGATTTCCCTAATGTCTCATTTAAGAGAATTTTAATTGTGATACAGAAGGTTAAAAAATTTATTCACTTTTAGTCASTCTTATCTCCAAGAAACATTTTGTAAGCTTTTTTTAAATTTTAAATTCACAATTTCTACTGTGTCTCTGATTAACTATATCAAATTCTGCCTTCAATATCCCTTAATTTTGGAAGGCTAAGAACTTAAAATATAGTTTGTGTCAAACCATTAAGACTGCTTTTGCTTAGTTTAGTATTGAGAATGCTTCTTTTTTTCAGATTAAAACTTTTCCTGTGTTTCTGATAAGAAAGGAAGTTGTTGAAAGATGATGGTAATTCACATTTCAGACATGGCAGATTACATAATCTCTGGAGTTTTTTGTTTAATAYAACTTACTTTGAGTTTTGCATTTTCAGGATCAGCTGCATCAACTTGGTAAATGCGTTCTGGAGGTGTCCCTTCCCACACATAGATCATCACAGCTGCATGGATGTAAGACTAAGTGTTATCTGAATAAAGCAAAGGGCACAGCAGCAAAGAGACTGATGCACTGAAGCTGTCAGGATGTATTACTGCCTGCTGCATCTTCTCTCCTCACAAGTGTAATTCCAAAATCATCACAAAGATCCCAGATACTCAAAGGATAAAAAGAAACCAAATACATATCTGCAAACAGGCAACCACCACTGCAACATGAATTGTCCCTCCAAGGCAAAGACTGATCTTCCTGATGGTCTGTCTTGAGTTGCTCACAGGTTATGGAATAAACTGTGCACTTGGGCTACATCTGTGGGGTTTTTTACTACGCAGATGGGAAGAATACAGTTCTGTGCTAGGTCCTCACCACCACCCCCTTCTGTCCAYACCAGGTGCCCTGCCAGGAGAGCTCAGAGCCTTTCCTCTTCATTTCTGCTTTTCCTTTACACCTTTAATTAGCAAATGGTCTGCACTGACTTGAATGTTTGCTTTGCTAAGGCTGATRATTCAGTGCAAGGTATGTTCCTTTCCATGCCAGGGATTCTCACAGCTGGGCTATCCCACACTGGACCACTGGCAACAGGCTCATCTCTCCTTGGGCAGAGCAATTAACAGGACAACAGATCTTCAGATCACATTATTTGCTTTATGYTCTTTTGTGTCTGCTGGATCTGCTCTTTCTGGACTATTAATTTCCACTGTGACCCCTACTGACTGCTGCTCCTCATCAGAGCAGTGGGAATCCCAGAGCAGCGTAATGAGTTGTTCCCAGAGGACAACAACATGAATACAAAGTTTAATGAGAGGGAGATGCTTTTTCATAAACAGCAAATGTGCAATTAGTGTCTAATTGTGGCTGGTACTGTTAACTAAAGCCACACAGTTAGACAGATCAGACATCTGTGCTCACCAATTTATGGCAGCTCTAGCTGAGAGTTAAGCTGATGCCTTCATTTGTAACAAGCTCCCACGTAGTGTGTTTCATGCTGTGTCGATCCCTCCGAGTGTCAGATTTAATTATTATTAGATTCCAGTGGCACCCATGATATGCAAGACACCAGCTATACCGAGRAGATGACACAGCCTCTTCCCTGGGGGAAGCTAATTTGCTTTACAAACTAAGTATTGTATGGAATCAGGGGTGTCAATGTGCTCAGGAGGCATCAGTGAGGAGAGCTGAATGCGAGCAGGCTGCTCTGAACACATCCCTGAGCAGCAGGCAAAAGTCAGGCTGCAGCTGGGCTTCAGCACTCCAGTGTGGCCAGTGCAGATCTGGGGTGCTAGCAGCTAGCTCTGAACACCTGCCACAAAGGGATCACAGTTTAGCATTTTCCGATTTTTTAAAACTGMATATTGAAGTATGCCTGGCCATACTTGCTGTTAGGACAGCAAGTCTTCAAACAGGCTCTCAGTACTTTATGGAGTGAGCTGTTCTGTCTGCATGTGAACACATAATAAACAAATCATTATATTCTGATGCATCTGGTACAATTTTTGCAGGTCTTCTTCACTAGTAAACAAGCAAGATAAAATCTCAGTGAGTAAGACAGTTATTCCCCACCCTTTCTGACAATGGCTGTGTCACTCACACCAGGCACAGCACGATTTGCAAAGCCTGCACTGGCCACAGCTGCAGTCCAGCCTCTCCAGCCTCATTCCTGAGGCTACTGCACGTTCCTCCCCCTGGCATCTTTGCCCCTGGTCTAAAAGTAAACTTGGTTAACATCAACTGCCCCACGTAGGAGACAGARCTCTCTGCCTCATTCCATTTGTAGCACCATAGAWCACAGTCTCTGAGGTCTCACTCTTMAGACTGATTTCCAACCTAATTTCTCATGTGAAGATGTAAATGCAATATGCAGATATAAAATGTCTGCAAAGGAAGGTTTTTATGGTTTTCCCACAGAAATTCTTGCACATAAAATATGCACTTGTTAAAAATATCTTGCTTGTCCAAATCAGTCCAGTTTTCAACAAACTGCATAGTCAATGGCTATAATCCCAGAAAACTCCAATTTTCTAATTTAAAAAAATATGCATTTATTGGTATTATTTTTTCTTTTAATTCTTCAGCTGCTTCAAAATTGTTAATTTTTTAAAGAAAAACTTCAAGAAAAATAAAAGGGCATTTCAAAGATGAAGCATACCAACTCTTTGTGTAAAACAAAGCTCTGTTCATCCCTTGTTTTCCTAAAGGAAAATGCCTAGACTACCTTACCTACAGGCACTGTATGAGAGCAATTTTTTTTAAGCTGATGTCATCTTTTCAAGTATTGTTCTTTTCAAATTCTACCATCATCTTACTTTCAATTGCCATATTTCCTTGAAATACAGGATGTTCATTTTTATCTGTTATGTGAATAGTCAATATGTTAAGGTCAGTTCTTCCAGTTGTATCTTCAACGAAAATCTGCAAATCAAAGCTCTTTGGCATAGTTTCATAATCAAGGACAGGGTTTCCAGTGGTAATAACCTGAAAATAAAAGATTATTATTAGCACATGATGCAAGAGATGGAACTTACAGTCCAAATGAACAAATACAAATAAAGGGACACTTCTAACCAGTAAAGAGTGAGTGTTTAAGATTATCTTGTATTTGTTGGCACATTTCTCAACAGAGGCAAAAATGTGACAGAAACAGACTAAAGAGACCAAAATGTTGTGTGACTTCATGGAGTCACTCAAAGATCCTCTGTGTGAGGAGCAGTTTGAGGAGGAGATAGCCCAGAAGAAGCTGCCCTGCCTCACAGCTTTGTATTCATGTTCAGGACTACATCTTGTAGGTATAGATATATATATATATATCCATGTCTGTTTCAAGTGTTTTCTCATCACACCTTGAACACTCCTGGAACACTCATGCTCCAGGAGCATTCAAGGAGTGATGAGACTGAGAATTCAGAGGAAGCCTTTCAAGACAAAAGGGCAGCTTCACTTTTTCTGTGAATTAGGAACATCAGGAGGAAGAACATTTACTTGCAATAAAGAGTATGGAGGCAGGAGACACTGTAGTCTAACAGCTACCAGAACCTTCCTTGTGTAACCTGTATCTGGGAGAAGACTTGCAGGAAAATCATAGAAGAAGGGAGCTACATGGGTACATTGTCTGAGAGAGGCACCAGAGTTGTTTGGGGAAAATGCTGAACTAATTGAAAAAATAACCTAGGCCTTGAGTTTTGCAAGMCTGATAAGGCAAAATTATTTTGTTCTGGTAATTTTATTTCAAAGGCTTCCAGCTCTGCATATTGCCTCTTAACACAGAATATGTACTAGCACAAGACTGCCATTCTATGAAAAAAGTAAAGTGCAATCATTCTGGATTTAGGATGAGTCCAGAGCAACAGGAGGATGCTGAAAGATGTRTGCCTCAATCTTCACTGCTGAAACCAACAGATCTTCCCTTTCTTGGACAAGAAAGGAAAAGATGACAGTTACRTTTTTTTGTGTGGCTAACAAACTGTGAAACTTGAACACAGTAGCAGGGTGCTGTGAAACTGGAGAAGGAAAACTGTTGGGGCTCATGAGTGTACGTGACAAGTAGCATGTCAGTGTATTTACAATACTGCAGAATAAAGGAGGCTGAAGAGCATGCAGAAGGAAAACAATGAAATAAATCCTTGGGTTTAGATGAGATGCTGTGGGCCAGAGGACAAACACAAAAGTGATGTTAGCACAGTTAGAAGACAGAAGTCAAAATAGAGACAAATAACAAAGAGTTGGAGGGGAGTAAAGAGAAGCACAAATGTTTTGTGCCTTCTGGTACATAAAACAGCTTCTGTCTGGAACCTCATGGATCTTTTTGTTAMAATACTGCAGGAGAAAATAACTGTGTCCTGGATGGTCTCCTCTCCTCCTACTGTACAGATACAAGTCTCCCATAAAAGTGATGCTAACACAGAAGAAACATTCTAAAAAGCTTGTCACAACAGTGGGACAAAATGTTGATGTTCAAAATGAATGTTTGATGGAGGTCTAAATACCATAAACATAYACAATAAAGTCAACATTTTAAACAGCCCAGTTCTAAGCAGAAGTTATGTGTTCTGGAAATTATCCCTCCAATTCACAGCCAAATATTTTCATTGGTGCTGTAACTACAGCCAGACTAAATGTGTCTAAATACACATCTCCCACCCTCCTTTATAAAGGCCTTGGAAGTGAAGATGTGACTCTAAATGGTCTCTTTCTAGGTTGCTTTTGAATCTTTTTGGGAACAGCATGCCACTGGCTGTGAGCCAGAATTCACCTTTCCTTCAGGTAGGAGCAAAGCTTACYGCTAAAGGCAGGACTGCGCACACTTGAAGGAGCTGCAGGCGTCATGAAAGGGGATCTAGAGTCACCCCTAAACWATCTACCTCTCATTCCACGTGAGAATTTCACTGCTCCCTGCTCCACCACCACTATATTCAGAGGGCACCACTGAGAGCACCCAGGTAGTTTCAGGCAGCAGCAGGTTTTTATGCATTCCACACATCTTCTGCTCCTGAGAYCCTTCAAACAGGAGTAAGGTGAGGAGGAAGGGACAGGACTGAGATCTCAGAAACTGTTGCTTTCTCAGAAGTCTCAAAATATATCAAGAAACGTGATATTGCTTTCTGCTGCTGCAACAGGACTAAATGTGCTTCATAAATACTGAAGAGCCTACTCTAGCAGGTACTTAGTAATCTCATAATTCATTCATGAAATACTGCCTTCTTCTATATCTTAGCAATGATTCCATGGCAGCAGGTAGACCTGAGGTGTCTGGTTTTGGATCACATCACTTTTGTGAAATATTGTGCAGATCTGCTACAACATAGCATAAGTAATTAAAAGTAGCAATCSTCATCAAATAAATTAACTAAGAACACCCATGTATTTATCCTTGCTTTATAAGTTGTAATTAGCTCTCCTCTGCTAATTTGCAGAATTTGTATGTAGATTGCTTTATGATTTTTTCATGACTGATATTCACTGGCTCAAACTCTTTGTTCTAGTCCTCTGAGTGACTTAGGGAATGTTGAAAAAAGCAACAGCTCAAGCAAAACATAGAAAGGTTCAGAGGCCATTCTGGTAATGTGGCTGTGGTATGAAATGGATACAAACTGGCACTTTGGAAGAAGCTGTCTCCAGTTTCCAGCTTTTTTGGCCATTCATTTTCATCCTTGTGTCACCCTCCACTGTTCTAGAACAATAATTTCTCCATCATCCTTGCCATGAAAAAAAACCGTGAGGGAATTTTTGTCTGTTATTTTCCCTCCATATTAACTTCTCCATACTAACTTCTCAGTCCCACTCAACATGCAGCAATATAAATTCTTGTGCCTCACAACATAGAGATGGCATGGAATGGGACCAAGCAGGTATATAAAAGGACTGAGGGGGTTTTTGRCAGCAGAAGGGATCACTTTAATTCAAAGTGCCAAAATAAAGCTTAGGAAGGGAGTCCTACATTATGGATTATCTGTCAGCAAAGCCAGTTTAAGGGATGTCACAACACAACATGTAACCATTTCCTTCTGATTGTTACACAGGAGTCAAGGAAAGAGCATGAAGCAGAGTTCAGGGAGGTTTAGGTTACATATCAGGCAAATGTTTTTCACCCAGAAAGTGGCTGGACACTGGAACAGCTCCCCAGGGAAGTGGTCCCAGCAGCAAGCCTGGCAGAGTTAAAGAAGCAATTGGACAATGCTCTCAGGCACATGGAGCGGTTCTTGGGGTGTCCTATATAGAACCAGGAGCTGGATTAGATAATCCTGAAGGAACCCTTCCAACTCAGCATATTCTATAATGCTATGATTCTATGATCTCTTCAGCTGACCCAGTTCAGGTATCTGTACAGTCCCACCCTATGCTTCACAGGTGAAAAATGGCTTTTTCGAGAGGTTTTTTAACCATTTCACTGACCTGGCTGGGGAGCAGTAAAGATCCATCAGAGCTGGCACAAGTGAGCTTTGTGCTCTGCTGGGAGTCTGGAGCATGGGAGCCACAGCAGCTCCCTGCAGGCTCATCAAACCCATGAGCCAGTACCACCCAGGGCCACTGCCTTTCCTTTCCCAAATTTTCTCCCAGAATCACCAGCAAAGAGAACTAGAAAAGAGCTGTTGTATCAGTTCTGTGAAAACCTGAACTTCCTTGGAAACACTCAGAAAAGGATMTTCAAACCACCTTTTTAAGACTCTTCACCATTTCTATCTGTATCTATTAAAGCCACCCTGCAGTGTCACTGCTCAGGCTCAGACATACAAGCAAGTTGCAGGGGGATGACAAGTTATCATGCATCTGAACACTCATTGCCTGTGACAAATGTGAGCTAATACTTGCTGATTTATTCAACAATGAAAATCAGCCTGAAGTAATGGAAATTACTCTGCATTTGCCACAGGACAAGAGCATGCAATGGATAGAGACAGGTCACAGATGTGTGGAAGGGTGATAACTTCTATGTCAAGATAACTTCCTCATTTGTCACAGCTTTTGTTCAGAATTAAAAATTACTTTGATCTAATTCAGCTTCATTTATTTTGGGAGTGAAACAAATTAATTTTAATTCTTGGTGAGAGTGGCCAAACAGAAKCTGTATGTGGTTTAACTAAGGCACTTTCATTTCACAGTGACTTCATACATATTAAGCTGAAAAACTTTGGATAAAACCTCAAAACAGAAGAAGATCCTCCACGTTCTTCTTCACCTCYTATTTTCTAAAAATCACATTTTTTCTATCACAGAATTGATGGAATTATTGTGATAAGTGATTTTTCCTAGATGCAATTAAAAATCATAATTACTATTGCTATTCATCTGTCATATCTATTACAGCATTTTTATTACAGCAGAATACTGCCACAGTCTGCATTTAAAATTCTTTTCTGATTAAAAGATGAGACATTGTGCACTGTCAGTGCACAGTRATACAGGAAACATCAGCCTACAACTGAAAATTACTCAAGTTAAACTTAAAACTCACCCTGAATTCAAGACYTCCTTTTGATTCAATATCAAAAGCTTCTGTGAGTGGATTTGAATTTACTATGGTAGGAAGAATTGCAATGCCTTCAGAAGCCAATGGAGAAAGAGTCACACTAAAGTTATAGACTGCAACACCAGCTGCAGAGTTTTCTTCAACAGTGCTTGTTGCAGGTAAGCCCTGAAGCAACTGGGATCTTCTTCCTGCAGATGAAAATGCAAAATTACTTGAGCTAACAAGTACACAGCTTTTGTCAAGAGTTGTCACTAAGGAGCACAAAGTGCCCTGACTCTCTTTTCACCTATGAATGGGGGCATGTGGTAGTAAATCCACTGTTAATGGCAAAAGAATCCGTCTTTTCTGTAATTCAGTCCTATAGTGTTGTCATCCAGAGTGGTCATTCTTAAAGTATTATTTTACTACATCATTTGCCTTCATATATGTCTTTGTACAGAAGCAAAGAAGCCCAAAATGTTTCTATTTTTTCATTTTGCTCCCTGTACTTTTGCTCCCTGTAATTTGTGCCTCTGTTCACTGTTACATCAAGAAGTACCTTGAATCACACAGATCCAGATACTAAAGAGGCAATGTTGTTTTGTGGACTACACTACCTGCAGCACCTATTTTCTCCATTTTCCCTCTTCTAATTCTTTCTACAGCAGCTGTGTGCAAGCCTGGCTCTTGAGTAGTGTGAGTTAGTAACAGTTTCAGTTTACTSTCATGTCTCCTGCTTTGAACAAGGAAGAGGAGTCTTTGGAGAAGAKGCAGGCCCACAAAAGCACCCTATGGTTCAAAACTGCATGGAAGCTGCTCATGCTGGTGAGGCATCCAACAGATTTGCACAAGCTCGTTTGTCCAGACCTCTGGACTCCCCAAACCAAACCTTTTGCTTTCTCTGTCATTTAGCTTCTACTTTTTGGTATTTTTGACAAAGACCTGTTGTGCTTTATCTTATGAACAGTGTCTAGAAAACTTAAATCAGGACTGCTTTTGATGCCCTGAAACAACMCTTCAGTAATCTCACATCCCTGAACCAGCAATGTACCTCAACACCAGACTATGGCAGGGCTGACTGTTGCTTGGGGATGGAGGCTTCACTGGCTCATCCAAAACACTCTCCAAGAAAGCTGGCTGTGGTCAGCCAAACTTCTACACACTCCGTGCTGAGAGGGAGACAGACAGTGCCTGGACAGGCTCTTCATACACCAGCAATTACTGTGACAAAAGCCCCATGAAGTCTTTTTTTTGCTGCAGAGTTGCTAGGGGAAAAGCTGCTACAGGAACTGGTCTGAGACCATTAGAGCTGCATGGAGATTCTCATGCTCCCACACTGCAGATACAGCAGGTTCCTGGGTCGCTGATCCAGCTGGGATTACTTTGGCATTTATGGAAAAAATTACATTGGAGATACTCTACAGGTACAGGGTGGGATGTGGGACACTGTGAGGTGGGAATTGCCTGAAAGAGTTAATCTGAGCAGGTCAATCTGACACCCTGGTAGGACTGAGTTCAGCTGAGCTGTTACTGATTTATGTCAGCAGGAGCAAGATACAGTGAAGGATTAAGTTTTTATTACTGTWATTACAAATTCTGGAAAACATCATCAACAAAAATCACCCATGCAAATGAGGCTGGGCTGGGAGGGGCTTCTGGAGATACATTTCTATAAGTGGAGCTGAACTTCAGATATGATCTCCTGTGGACAGTACTTGATGAATTCAGCTCATTCATCAAGCCACAGTTCATTAATGGAAACCATTTATATAAGCAATGAAATAATTAACAGTATTTAGAAATGTAGAAACGAGTTGCTATTTTTGTGTTTTGTCCAAAGATTGCATTGGCTGTTTATTCAGAATTTGTCTTTCTAAATCAAAAGTTCTAACTTCTTGCTCTTCATTTTAACTGAAATTTTAGGTGCTGCATCTGAATGGCTTCTTCTTTTTCCAACCAATTTTACAAAACCTCTCCTTCCATATTCACAAATCTTTGCTTACCTCTTTACTTTGCAGAAAAAAATTATTTCTGTAGCAATTTAACACATTATTTATCAGAATTATCAATGACAATCATTGACAAATGATGAGTCCAAGACAAAGCAATAAAGAGATTATTTTGGAGAAGTTTATGTATATTTAAGACTTATTTATCTGTGATGTGCCAGTCATTAGAGTGTGCTTGAGTAACACTCAAGATTTTCTCTATCCACAACCATGCAGGTTAGAAAAATGTTATTTTTCAAAGAAAGCTGAAAGTGGCAGGCAGTGTCCTAATCACAGTTTTGGGAACATCAGGGAAACCACTGAATACTGACAGGTTCCTGAGGGATGGCAGAACTCTGACAGTTCCTTGAGAGCCAAATGACCCTACCTGAGCAGGTAGCCTACAGCAACACCAGTGCTTCATGTGCCATGCAGACTTCAGACAATTTGAAGCTCTACTAAGTTGCTAATGTGCAAATACTCATATTGGCAAATCTCCCATGTATTCACACTGATCAAAGTTAGTTATGTTATACYACAAATACTGTCCACAGCTTTCTCTCTGTTTGGTCCTGTTTGGCTGCTTGTTGTACTTTATCAAAGAGAAATGTCATCAATATCTGAAAGKAGGATACTGGAGTATAACTACTAGTTATTGTTTCTTAGAGAGCTGACCTCCTTTCCCACCCCAGTGCTGTCACACTGGGCAGTGGCTATTATAAATGAAGTGCCTCATCCAAAAAAAGAGTTTTAGCAAAGAGTCGYATTCTCTTCATTATACTGCTGTAACCACAGAGCCCAGTCTATTTCAGTCAGAAAATAATTGTTGCTTGATTTTTCCCATCTGTGTCTGATCCCTAAATATGTATTATAAAGTTCCCTAGAGAAAGTATAACAGCCAACAGTGTTCTAATTTTAGCAGCATAATGAAATCATGTTCTTACCAGATACTACTCCCAGCAAAATTAGGAAAAGGAGCATGCTCTTCATTGTCTTTATGGCCCKTCCTTCATGTTCCCAGGATGCAAACTGAAGGAAAATCACAGTATGTTTCCCCAGTTTACATCAGCTCCATCTAAATTCTTCCTCTTTTTCATGTTGTGCAGTGAGAAATGAAACAAAGGACTGTCTCCAAGGGAGTTTCCAAACACCATCAGCTTGTTTGCTTGTCAGGGAACTGCTCCTTGCTGACACTTCATTCACAGCCCTGGTCTGTACTTGGGAAAACAGTCATTAATTGTCCTTTCTCTATAATCATCTTATTCAATGAAGCATTATGAAGAGAATCTAGTATGTTTTAAATCTGGAAATACCATGCTGCTTTCACCACTCCAGCAATGGGGTGCTCTCTTCATTCACCAGAATCAAATACTCATGGTTTTTACCCAAACCAAGAACCTGAAGTTTTTATATTTTTCTGACTACCAGAGAATCACTCAGAACACACATACTACATACCTGGAGGTGAGGCATGTGCACATGATGAAGTCTGTACATGATGCAGCTTTGCTGTAGCTGTCTCAGGAACACCATGGGGCCCCACAGAAGTGCACTGGTTCCCTTAGATTAGGTATTTAACTTGCTAGCTCACAATACAACCAACTTTTTCTTTTTTTTTAACTAAGGACAGTCCTAGTTCATGGAGCATAGGAGAGAAGYGACATGAATACTGGAACTGGGTGCAATATAGGCACATTAGAATTGACTTGCAGAATAATTTAGCCYGGAAGGGACCTCTGGAGGTCACCTAGTCAAATATCCTGCTCAAAGCAGGATTAATTGAATCAGGTAGCTCAGGGGTTCATCAAGTTGATTCTCAACACCTCTGCACAACTTAGCAGCTCTGCTAAGAGGCAGAATTTTTAGATTCAGATTTAACATAGCTGTGGAGAAACCTGACTGATTTGTGATCTAAGCTGGCATCTCTGGATGCGTGACCCTCTGTGGCTGTCCCACTGAAAGCTGACAGTAGCTCCGAAAGTTCTGCCCCTTGCTTCTGTGTTTTGTGTAGTATGAGCATGTTAATTGAACATGCTGAGCACGAGCAGCTGGTTTAACACCAGGGCAGGCACTGCCTGTGCCTGCTGCATTCACACCTCAGGCTATGGAACCTGTGTGGCCTGGAGAATTCYGCTGACACAGTGGACCTGGAAAAGATGCATCAGTAAAGCCAGCTGATTGGAACTGAACCATACCTACACATCAGATACTGATTTGAGGAATCAYGAGAAATACTCATTTTATGGCCAAGCTGCATCTATTTTAAAGTGATTCTGGGACTTGTAATGGTTTCAAGTGGATTTGGCCACATGGCATCATTTGGGAGTACAACCTGTAGTACCAAGGAAGCTGATCTTCCTTTGTCCCAGGAAACGTGTGCCTAGACTTCACATTAGTAAAAAAAGAGTATGGAAAATCTCACTCTCAAATGACCTAGTTATGCTGATAATAAYGTAAATATATTTATATTGTCAAAAAATTCTAACCTGTCCCTTTACCTACCMGCTCTTTGCCCATCCCTTCACATGCAYTGGTTGAGTTCACAAAGAAACTTTYTTATGTGACTAGAGACCTCACAAAGATGAGGTCTGTGTGCACAGGCATGAATCAGGCTTGTACAATGTGATGTCTTGTACAGWGATGTAMTAATTACCAGAACACTGTAAAACTGCTGSTAGCTTTATTCCCTCCTTTTAGTTGTAATGTGTAACCTATCCCACTATATGCATCTTTCTTTAAGTCTTGGAAAAACTATAGAAACATCTGGGATAAGTTTCAAAGTCTTTCAGATACATTTCTAAATTTGTTTAGTATCTGCTTTGAGGGATAGGACTGATTCCACCCTTGTCTATCTATGCTCTGGATAGACAAGACTTCTCCAGAACTCATAGGTCAAAGTTTTATCCTTTATTTTCTTTCTTTTCTTCTTAAGCTGGTGGGGAGAAGGGGTGATTTGGTTTTGGTGTGGCTTGAGGTGTTTTTTGTTCCTATAAATWTATCTCTCAACTTCTTTGTTTTGATCCTCTTTCTGACAATGTACACAGATCTAATTTCAGCAAGGATTCAAAGTCCATAAACATAAACCAGACAYTATTTACGATATAAACATTATAGAGAGCTACAAGAGGCATGTATGGGAAAGGCATCAGGAATGCACACGTGTTTGCAACGCTATCCTGTCCCCAACTTCACCTGGAAATGCAATGGGTAATTGTTTCAGGTACTAAGTAAATACCCATAGAACAGTTAATTTCTGCTTTCCCTCTAAATATGTCTYCAGGGCTTTCAAGTAGTTCCTGTTAAGCCTCATGGTTCAAGGATGTTGTGAGGAGACTGTGAAGGTGACCATGGAGATGGGGGAGAGCCAAGCAAGCCTGCAGGAAGGGCAGTGTGGAGAGCAGCTCATGTGGGTGGAGTGAGGGTGAGCAGAAAGGGCTCTGGCTCTTTCTTCTTCCTTGAGTTACTTCCAGTATGTCTCATTACTTTCCTTAAATCCCTCAGTTCCCATATTCCTCCAAGTGGATTTCTGTGGTTCTCTGATTCCACCTACCAGGATGTGAGGCATGAAGTGAAAGGGCAGCCAGAACTAAAAGAGAGCCACGAAGAAGTTGAAAATCAATTAGAGAAAAGCACACAAGCTGGTTAGGAACAGGTGAATTAGGAAAAGGTGAGCAAGGCAGAAATTCACTGGCCAGTCTAGCACCAGCAGCACTTACACTGCAAGGAGGTCAGGAATGAGCTTCCTGGGAATATAAAGCAGCTAGATGAAGAGAAGTCAAGGCAACACAAGCAAGAATACAACTAGGGAGTTTTCAGGCAAAATAGACGGAAGATAAATTTTGGAGCAAATGAAGAGGACAAAAAAAAAGTTTTTGCAATTCTCTGGTTTTCAAGATGATTTGTATCTTTATTTRGGTGCTTTGGAGCAAAATAGAATGCACTTCTGAAAAAAAAATCTGCTGGATAATCAGGTAAAGTGGGGAATATGAGGAAGATGCAACATCTTTCAAGAGATTAAAGAATCCTGGTTCCGAGGAAAAGATCAACAGATGGGAGTATGATAGAAAGCACTGGTCTGTGCTGAAAACAATCCCTCCCATTACTCCAGCAGTTAAACACCCAAGAGATGAAAGCATTTGCCAGAGAAGAAGGAATCCTGACAGTGTCTTTTGCAACAAAGAATTTGAGCACTTATTTTAGGACCAATGGGAATGTGGAAGGCATTAAGGTAGCAGAGATTGTTCCGATCCTTCCCATTCCTTCTGCTTCAGCTAGACAAGTGTGGTCTGAGGCAGACAGATGATTACAAGCACATGAATTCAAGAAAGCTCCAGAGGTACTCAAATGCTCCCAATGTAAAGATCAAGACAACAGCAAGGCCGCACAGAAACTCCAGAAAAGACAGAGGACCTAGTCCAGCTCCCAAGCTCAATCATGACAACTGTAAGACACCATGACTGCAAAATACACATTGCTGCTAAATATTTTTCTCTTTAAGAAGTTCTTGTGCTGCTTAAAGATATTACGTTTTCTTCTGCCTTAACAAAACATGGAAGTCAGTGATAACAAGTTTTTATATTCATTCACCCAAGCAAAAGTAGATGTTACCAGCAAGTATTCTGTGTTTTGTGATTTGAGATGAATAATGTGTTGTGGCATAGAACATTTGGTGCCTGCAAGAAATTGTGTCACTTGTCCATACCAAATACGTTTAACACTTGAATTTTAATCATATTTCAAAGTAAGTTCTAGTGCCATTAAAGATACTGTGAAAAATGTGTTGAGGCCAATGAAGTCCTCCTTCTGCATTTACTGGTTATTGGATGAGGGCCTGAACCCACGCAGCAATACTTTGTACCTCATGATACAGCGTTCACTCCCTGTTACGCATTTGTTATTGTTATTGCTTGGCCACCTGAGCTGTTTGGTAAATACATAAACCAGGCTGTGAATAGCAAAAGATGCAAGTGCAACAAGAAAGAATGCTCTGGGAAAATATGGGTACACAAACTCTGAGGTTTCTATGTACACAGCGTGATGCACTTCATTTAGTCAAGTATTTTATTATATCATCAAGAATTACTTAAAYAGGCCTTTGCATTATGAAACATGAAAAATCTTCCCTGTTTTATCAGCAAAAGGCATTGGATTRTTTTTGCAAAAGCAACCTTGCATTTTAGCACACACAAAATATTTTCTATTGACTTTGAAAAACAACCCACAGAAAAGTGTGCAACTAACAGAAAAGGGCATGGCTGGGCACAGGGTGAGGGCTCAGGTGGGGGAATTTCACATGGAGATAAATGGATTTTACACATAAGTTCCTCCATCTTTTGAACAAGAAGAGTGAGAATAATTCACTACTCCCTAACASTGTGAAATTTTGTTTGTTTATGGTTTCAAGAGCTTTGAGGTCTTCAGCTGGGCTCTGTGGCTCTGCAGGGGACCAGAAGAGGGACATGGTATGTAAGGAGGAGTGTTTCACTCTCCACTTTTGTTTCAGAGTACTTAATCATTGGAAAATCATTATAATGATTGTGGTCTCACGAAAATCAATGACGAGCCTGGTTTTGAAAGGAGCAATTTCAGTAGACCTGGACCTTGGTAAAGTGGTACAAAGGCAAAAAAAATCCTCATCACCCAAAGGAGATAGACAATATTCATTGCTGGCCCTTTTCCTTGCTGTTCTCAGCTGATTAGAGAAAACCTTTGGAAATATCACACAGAGATAGGGTTAAATTCATCTGGATACAGACATAGAATTATTTTTTTACACTTGCTGAGTTTAGATTATGCTGATTTTATATGAGAACAAACATGAATGGAAAAAAAAATCCACTTACAATTGATATGAGGCAACCTTATATCTGAGTAATGGCTTGACTGAATCTGCCACCACATCAATACAAAAAAGGCAGCAGGAAACCAGTGCAATATTCCAGATGTATATATTTCTTGCCTGTGGATTTGAGCATCGACATCATGGAACAGCCTGAGACCATAAGAGCTTTCTTAATGAAACAGAGGATCCCACACAGTAAACCTAGAGTCCAATAAATGTTTTGACAGAGAGCTATGAAGCTGTAAAGGTAGGTGGATGAATGCACAGAGATTTTAAAAAGCCCTGCAGCCCAGATTGAGTWTAGACACTTCAAACCTGGCTGTTACAATATGAGCTACATGGGTGATAACAAGGAAACAAGGTCAGGACGTGTCCCTTTGCTGTSTATGGCTCCCCTGACCATTGCAGGAGCTGAGGGAATATTGCCATCTAGTGCCACACAGAAATCCAGCTGTCTAAACAGAAAAGAGCCATTTAATTAATGCAGGCAATGGTTACAAAGCACCCTAAAAGGATATTATGGGATACATGCGCCCAGGACACCATTTTGGTCAGYGTCTTTGCCAGGCTTGTTATTAGAAATGGTACATTTTCTCCTTTAAAAAAATTACTGTGTTGTGGGAGCTGAGGAAAGACCCTATTTAGTCGTTTTGAGGTTGTGAAAAAAGTGCAAAATATTCTCATAGCAGTTTAGCAAGTAGCTGCCAGAATTAYGGGATGCTGTTGAGAATGGGATTATTCTTGCCTGCCTAAACCACAGCCCCGTATATGTTAYTGTTCTATGGTCACCTTAGGCTTGTTTTGGAAACAGAGAAGCACTACCAGGGCACAGCTGGTGTGACCAGCTTTAGCAGTGCATTTAGGATGGGAAGTGATGTACTTTTGAAACATCTGTTTCTCTGCAGAGACAACAAGGGGGCTTTGGGATGTCTGGTTCTGATGTTCAGAGCCTTTGAACCTTCAGTGCCTGTCTCTCTGGACCATTTTTTTATCAGATAGGCAATCATTTTGAGGACCTGTTGGTGGAAAAATAAAAACCACTTTTAGCCTTCTAAAGCCCATGCTCTCAGTTGTGTGACTCTCATTCAGGTTGTGAGGACACTTGTGCTCCCACAGAAGCTCCTGCTGGCCTGTACCAGGGTGCACTCACTGCTGGGCAGGCACAGTGGGACATTTCCCATTCTCCTCTGTGTGCAGCAGCTTTATGAAGCTCCTCCTGTTGTCATGCCAGAAAGGGGTGGCAGARCAGCTCAGTTCCCTTCAGCCAAAACCCTGCTGGGCCTGAGATGAGGGGGTTTTTAATCAGCACATATGCTTGAGATACTTTTAATGAGGCCATCAACTCRCTTATCTATGCCACCAAATACATGCCAGATTATAACAATTCTCAGTCATTGCCCATCTGGAGCAGATTCAAACCAGTGGTTGATTTCAAAAGCAATTTGAAAATCAAAATCAGTTAAGTAATCAAATCTCCCAAAACTGCAAATAATGTCCAGATTTTCAAGCCAGCAGCATCATGTTTATAAATGTTGACTTAAAATTACTTAAATGTCCCACCAGTACCTCTCAGATAATTGCCATGTTATTGCATGTGGCTGTGACTTTCCCACTATTTCTGCCCCCTAGCCATGTAGAGGAAAGGATTAAATCACAAAGAGAATCAGAGTCAATAATATAAAAGAATATTGTTTTTCAGCCTGAGGAAGTTGTAGACACCCACTACTCCTTTTCTTTTAAATAGCGTGAGTGTCAATTAAGCAAGAGGCTGCTAAGTTAATTTTTTATATATAAGTCTATGTGCTTATATTTTAAAAATCCATTATTTCACATCATCACATATAAATCCCTACATGAAATATAAATTCTTTCCTTTTCTACACTGATCTAAAATACACTGCAAAAAATGTGTATCTGAAGTTCCTCCAAATGARGACTTGTTTAGATAATAAAATGTCTCACAGTAATAGTACTGTATAAAGTTACTGATGTCAAACTCTGCCAGGATTTTTAGGGTTATTTTCCTTGCTTTTGTTCATTTGGCAAAGTCCTTAAATATGGYATTTGAAAAGAAATAGAATATGTGCACACTCCTGAGTGTCCATAATGTGAATTAAAATTCCATCTAAAAAGGAATCTGAAAAGCAAGGGTTGTAGATTAATAAGCATTTTAAAACACCCAGAAATGTGACTTTCCAAASCCCTCACTCTTATCCTCTCAGTTCCCCATAAGTAAGTTTAGCTAAAAAAAATCTAAGCTAACAGCTTCCAGAAATAAATAGCAACAAACTGGCAGCAAATTCTGGAACTCCCCCACACCTCTTAGTCCATGGAGACACAGACTGACCTTTCAGATGCAGTCCAAACCCAACTGATTTCCAGTCTTTTGCCTGACTCAGAGAGTTTGGGTGTTCTAGGCAGGCAGGGAAGGATTACTAACATTAGCTATATCCTAATTGCTGTATTAAAGAGGCTGCATACTGCTGGATCCAGCACAGAGAGAAAGTTCTCACAGACTTCATTGGGATCTGGATCAGTCTTTTTAAGCTTGAAGGAGCTGGGGAAGTGGCAGGAAAGACGGATGGCAGATTTTACCTGCTGGTACAAACTGCCAGGATTATACTGCCATTTGCACCAGCTGAGCCTTTACAGCAGGACATGCAGTGTTACGAAGCTGTGATGTAAAACAGAGTCACAAATTGTTTTCAAATAGAGTCACAAATTGTTTTCCTGTACTAAGGAGCAGCAGTGGGATGACATGCCAAATCTCTTTAAGAATCAAGAGGTGAACACCCCAAAATGTCCACACACCCAGCAGTCCAGTTGGATGAAGTCTTAACAAAGAGCAGGGTGATGTCCATTTAAGTTGAACATCAGCACCAATGGATCTTTTGTTTCAGTCAACATTAATGGCAAGTGACAGGGCTTGCCTATATTGCTTTGCTGATATTTGCAACATCTGAGACTTTTCTTGCACAAAACATTTTTCWGGGCATGGACATTTTGCTTGATGAAACCAGACTAAGCTGCACTGTCCACTCAGTTGTGTCACATCAGCCTGGGCTGTCTCAGGCTAATGCATCTGGTGTTGCTGGTGTTGCTGCACAGGGAACWGGATCCATGAATTCAGGCTGGATAAGAACTGAGCAAGTGGATGATATGTACAGGAAAAAATGGCYAGGAAATAGGGGTCTGGGCAAAAAAAATTCCTGTGGAATACAGCCTGAAACACACCCTTTGTTTATGKTCAGAGATGTAAGTAATGCTGGTCCAGTTTGTGGGATACACCAAGGATGGGTTTTAAGGGCCCTGAATTCCCTAATATTGTTGTTGTTTGTGACTACAGAAATTAAGCCTTGCTTCTATTAAAAAAAAAAAAAAGCTAAGCATTATATTGTTAGCTTTTTTTCTGTTGAATTAAATTCTCTGTGAAATAGCAGAGGGACAGTCACCTAGTCCCAGCTAAATGGTTTGTTTGTAGCAAATTATTTTCTATTCTTAAGGAAAAAGAATTTAATCAAGTGTCAGAAACAAGCTACATCTAGACAGATTAACAGGATTGTTGCTGTTAAAATGAATTTGTTGCCAGATTTGTTTACAAAACTTATTTTTTCAGGGATGGGTGAACTTCCTGGCATTTGCCAATCTTTTGAATAAATATTATGGAGGATTTGTAAAATGAGAATTAATTAAAACTTTTCCTGTGAGTGCAAACCAGACATTTTGCTCAGTGTAAATAGATTGCTTGAAAGCTAAAGGGAACACTTTGAAGCAGGTGGGTGGAGAGGCAAGGAAATTTGAGCACTGTCTTTCCTTTTCCAAACAAAATATGGGGTATAACAAATATGACTAATACAGGAATTGTAATTTATATATTAGATTTTATATATATATATTTAAAACTTTCTTTGCAGTTCTGAATTGACCTCAAGACATTTTACTTCAGCTTTCAAGCTCCTCAGAGATTTGTTTATTTTTCTACAAATCTTTTTGGTTTGGCTGCCTCTGTATGAGASGTGGCAGAGGTGCTCATTTCTGGATGTGGAGCTTTTAGATACTGGCTCTTGTATATGATTTGTGTGGCTCTAAGAGGGCCTTTCAGTGTTAGCTTGGGTGGTATCACCACCTCAGAAAAAGAGATAAGCCTACTGTCATCATCCATTCATTCTGCTGGGGTGAGAGAAAGAATCAGACCATGAAATGCATATCGTAGCCAGGGAGAAAACAAGGACAAGTATTTGCATTCCACCTTTTCATTCACTGCAAGTTGGTTTTATTGGTGGGATTTGGGTGTTTTACTGTTTTTACAAGTGATCATGACAAAAATATTCTTCCTCTATGAAACAGCAGACAGCACTTCTACTCTTTCATGGATAAAGTCAAAGGAAGTGTCACTAAAGATCCTTAGAATGATTTTCAGTGACTCCTTTGGAAAGGAAATCCAAAGAAAGATTTTGAACAAAAAGACAAACATTCCTCCCATTTAGACTAAGATTTTTAAGATTTTTCACTTTTTTTTTTTTTTTTCCTAGCCCTAATGTCCCTAACCTAAGAAATTAGTCCTGGACAAAAGCCTTCAGACAAAAGCTACAATTTGGAATACGTTTTTTCTGACAAAGCCAGGGGCAGATGTCAGCCTGGCAAAGGATAGTCTGCAAAGGCAGCAACAACTCGAGGGACGCCAGCGCTATCCAGGTTAATTAAGTACACAGGCCATCAGTAAGTCCTACAAGTAAATTACAAAACAGTTCATGGATTTCAAAGACACAGGATTTTACACCATGCAGTATTCAGGCAAACAGTCTTTCTTTGATTCTTTAGGTATCAAACCAGAATTCTTCCCAGTCACCTTTCCCTAAAAGATTTCCAGCTTTTAAAATTACCATGCCTGGTCTTAAAGGTTTGATTAGTTAGAGCTACCACACACTGCTGCTGTACTAATTAAATTAAAGTCCACTGGGTCCATCCTTCCAAAGCYTTGTGCATTTGAGCAGTGTTTCCCACGGTCATATGTAGGAAGCTGCCTGTTGGCAGGAGGGATAAGCATCTCTGCTTTAGAGACAGCCTCAAGCTTTTGCTTAAAGAGGCTAACACTGCCACTAACAACTAGGAAATCCTGGCAGATAGTCCACATGAATATCTCTTTCTATATTTGCACAATGTCAAGCACACTATCAGCCCTGCATAAATAATAATCATAGAAACCTGGAGTCAGCCAGGAAATAGCTGTGAATGAGACATTCATATTTTAAAACCTGAAACTGCAATATTATCTTGTTATGTCTCTGGGAAAATGATTCTTTTCCTTTTCCCCTCTTGTTTTTTGGTTTGTTTTTTTTTTTTTTCCCTAAAAAAGAAGAAATGCTAATACTGCTGCTAAAGGTAGTGAAAAACTTTATTTGTCCATGTATTACAGAATGAAACATCTAAAGTGTTCTGCCTGATAAATACATAAAAACCCTTTAAASAGCAACATTGAGAACAGTGCTGATTTTAATTCCAAAGGATTTATTTCCAAGTGAAAAACAAAATTAGAGATGGAATACAATTGCAGCTAGAAACTGGGATACAACAGTGATTATATGGGAGAAAAAGGAAGAGTAGCTGAAAAACAGTTTCACAGGGCAATATTGTTTTTGATAATGTCTTGGCAAACTTGAATTTTTTTCTAAATTTAATTGAAGGTCCCTGTTTAAAAGCATTTATATTAGTCATAAATCTTTAAAATAATGAGCAAAATTCATGAGGAATTCAGTCTCCATCTCCATAGAAATAAAAATGAAGGGCAACTCTCTGTAGTAAAACTAGTTTAAAGTGGTAATTCTTATTTAATTCAGACTCTTGACAAACATTCAGAGTTACTCCTTCTTCACAAAAGAATCATTTCTTTYTCCTTTTCTGTTCAGATCTAGGGCTCCTATGCAGACTAAGCATGTTTCAAGACTGTATTTTTATGGTTACAGATGAGTAGAAACAGATTCTTACTTTAAAATGTGGTGTTATAGCTGATGATGGGGATACACACACAAATTCTTTTTCATATATTGGTCACCTTTAACAGAAATCCAAAAATATCTGAGATCTGAGGGTTGTCTCAGTATAATCAAATTGCAATTAAGTTAGTCCAGAAGCATTTGTTAGAAGATATAATGGCAAGGACTATAAAGGAGAAGAATAAACTGAAAACACAGAATGCCAAAAATCACCATCTGCTGAGATGATGGGAGTATCATGCTCAAAGCTGTTAAGGTGTTACTAGAGCTGTTGTCTGTTACAACATTAAACAGTTAATTGCAGTTCATGGGTTTTGAGTAAAAGGACTGGGGACTGCTTTTTACCATAGCAACCACAAAAAAGAAATCTCTTCCAGCATGTGTGCAACACGCGCCAACATAAAAGCAAAGAAAATAAATATATTTGGAATTCGGCATTTAAACTATAATTATTCGGAGAAATTCCTCTTTCCAAATTTACATTCTGAGCATCCTGGAGAGAATTAGATGCTATTCCAAATTTACCAAATGTCTTTCCTGAGGGACAAGAAGATGCATTACATTCTGTATCTTTTCCCACTAACAACTGTTAGGATGACTCCTGCTGCTTAGGTAAACAGAGTAGGGAAGTGAAAGAATACAAAAGAAAGGAAAACTTTATCATCTCACTAATGTGTGACCACATGTGCTGCAGGCAGGGCATGGGTATAAAAGCAYAGGTCACGATCACATGTGTACCATCACTTACCTTCTGCCACTCCATCCATTTCTGCTCTGTGCTGAGGTCAGCCTACTTGTGATCTTTGAGCAAGAGAAATATGTTATGGTGGCAACACTTCTGATTGTTTAATCCTAGGTCAGGTCAGGTCAAGTTTGAGAGAAGGACAGGAGAAAAGGAAAATGACAGTTACATCATCATCATGCCTTAAATACTAATATATAATATTTTGGTGCCAATGGAACTTTTTATTGATAGAACTTTTTGAAATAAAATACTGATGAGTTCAACTATCTTTCCAGACACGGTTTCATTTTGATGGAATACTTATTTTGAGGCATGATTTTTCTGAAGCCTTTGCAAAATCCAGACAGCTGTAGAAGCAGCAGATCAGAGAGGCAGCCCAGCAAATTACCTGGAGCAGTGWCCTAAAAGGTGATCCAGGCAGGTGAAAAGCAGCTAGAAAGAGGGAGATCCTGCTGGTTGCTATCCCTAGAGGACATTCTGAGGGCAGGAGACAATAGGAAGAATTGTATCTCACTAGCCCTGAATTAACTAAAGGTTTGAATATGGAAATGTTTTTAAAACATCTATTGTAGCTGCTGAAAACAATTATGTCTGTGGCATCTGCCAATTCTCATAWTTATCTGCTGTTGTTTCAAAAATGTGTATGGGAAATTTTGCAAAATCTAGGACCAATAATCCCATAGCTGACACAGCATGCTCTTAGACTCTTACACCACAAATGTAGTGTGAGATCAGAACAGAACAGTTGGCTACATTAAAATTCAGATTGACAAAGACAGACTGAGGGAGTTTTGTCAGTTGATGTAAAAATTTCCATAGGCAAAATCATAAAGCCCTAAATAAATGGAGGAATTCACCCACATATGAGCACTTTCAGAACCCAGAGATGTCCTTCAAGTTTTCCCTCTACAGGGAAATCCAGAAGACATAGGTTCATGGGTCTCTGCACCTGGAAGTTCTCCATACAAGACCAATTCTAACCCCTCTAATGTAGACTTGTCTCTCAATTTCAATTCCTATTATACTGCTATTRTATATTGTGTTTATCAAGGCACTCAAGTTGTTAGGTCTTGTCAACACTAAAAATCACTCTGTTTCCATACAGCCTCTAACACTGTATTTTTTTTATAAGAGCATGACATAAGTTTTGCTCCATTGGTTACAAAAAAAYTCAGAAATATTCAGAAGTGGCCAACTCTACAGTGACATGAACACATTATTCAATAAAATGCCACTGCTTATGCTACTAATAGATTTCAGTGAGTTGTATTAATTGTGCTAATTATGATGATGTGTGAGAGCACAGAAAAAGGGCTCCACTTCTCCTGTAAACAGAAGAGTAGACACCTCTTTTTATAGAGAACAGACAGTCAATGAATGCTTAGACAAATAATCTACTGCAAAATTTTTCAGCCCACTGCACATAAAGCATTCTCATTTTGCCAGCTTTCCTGTTACCACAGGCCACAACTCTAATATTTTGAAGTCACCAGTACCTGCAGTGCCACTACTCTTCCTAGAGCAGAAGGAAAACCATGAATTGTATTATCAGAATACTACAGAATCCTTGAATGTCAATATGAATGCAAGTTTTTAAGGGCTCAAATTTTGTATTCACAGAAAAAGATTCCAATTCCATGCAGAGAGGAAGAGGAGTTCATGTTTAGTTAATGGTTTGGATTTGAGTATTTTCAAGTCATCTATTATTATTGTTATATATTATTTGGCAGAATTAAACACAGACAGGGAATCCACAGATGCCTGCTTTATCTTAAAGAAAAAGCACTTYTTTATCTGTCAGTTAAATGATTTGGGAAACAACAGCCAGTTCTGTTAATCTTGGATCAAATGGGTATCTGAAGTTGAATTACAAGACTCTCAAATGCTAATTTTGTAATGATTTTCAGTTAATTTTTTCCCTAAACCACTATTGTTCACTTTTCATCAGTCTTGTAACTTTTGCATATACCAGATGTCACATGCTGAGTATCTACAAAACAAGATTTGATTAAATGCACAGATCTGTACCACTGGATATTATTAGCCAGTTAAAATGTTTGATGGCCATAGATGCACAAAGATTCTCTTAATCTGAGCCTGCCAAGCTGCAGTCTTAGCTCATAGGCATTTCAGAAGTATGCACCCTTCATAAGTCACAGGATATATTTTTAATGATGTCTGAACTTTTGTCTTTACCAGCTATGATTTCCATTTAAACCCAAAGTATTATTAGTAGTATGCTTATACTCGGATTCCTTAAAGGAAACAGTGCCTCAGGAACACTCATCAAAGCACAGATATCCAAAAAAGAGCAAAGGATAACGTGTTTTTATCATTAAGAGAAGAATTTAATTAAAAATTCACTCGATCTGTGCGACCATAACTGAGATCCATCCACATCAGGTCTCAGCAACCACATTGCCTTTGTAAAAGGTCAGGCAAAGTCTGATGACAGAAGTTCAGGGTGGCCCATGAGAGGTTTACACCTGTAAGTCAATGCTCAAACACCATACATAGTTTTTACTTTGGGTGCATTTTGGTGTCAAACACATCACTAACTTCACCCCAATCCTGCTAAGGCCTTTGAGATGCATTTTGTCTGAGCACAGAACTTGCAGTGCTCATCAGAAGATACTACATTGACTCTTCCTGGTTGTAATGGGAATCTTATTAGGACAAAGCTCCTTGCAAAATTAGCACAACAATGCAAAGAGCTACAAGAGAATTCCCCCTATAATAGATGAGACACAATTGATTTCTGGCACTCCACTTCCAGCCTCAGCCAGAAATACAAGATGAACAGGCTTGCTTTCTTCTGTGATTTCAACACGTCTGCTTCCTGTACGAGCTGGAAGTAGGACATACCATAACAACTGTCAAAACATTTCAGAACCTCGAGCAAGGTGTGATTGGAGCCAGCTTCTAGAAGCAGAGAGGACTTGGGGAGCCATGTGAGTARGCTGGGCCCTCTGCTCTCCACTGATCCAAGGACCAAATCTGACTTTACCAAAGGTGTAGCAGTGCTCTCACCTCTTTTCTGCCTGGCCCCAAACTTTCACAGCYAGGCTGAAGGACACTCAAGTGACTCCCAAGCAGTGAGGGCCATCCCTCCCAGGCTGAACTCTTCTGGCAGCCTGTGGGTGCCCCCCCTCARCCCACTCACCATGGCACCTGGCCCTGCCAGAGCTGAGGCCCTTTTACAGTGGGGATCAGTGAGATGCTGAGAGAGGGGGACACAAGGCACCAGCACTTGTGGAAAATGATGGAAGGGGAGGCAGATCCCTGCACTGAGGCCAAGGGGCTCCAGCCAGGGCCAGGGTTAGGCTGGGAAGGACTGCTGGCTTCCCAGGGAGAGGCAGAGGAGAGGGGAGAARGAGAGGGGACATGCCCCAAGGCAGRARGAATTGCTTGGAGAGGAAAAGAGGGCAACTCCAAACAGCTCTGTGATGGAAGAGGCAGCTCACTGGTGGGAGGAGSAGGTGACTCAGGACTGGGAGAGATGTGTCCTCCACTGAGGGAGACACGGGAAAGGAGAGGAAAGTCTCCTAACTGCAAAGTAGGGGATAAAATCAAGGCAGTGTATATTAAAAGACATGGCTGCCTCTGGTAGGCAGCTGGGCCCAAGTGGGAGGGTGGTAAGAGATGAGCTGAGAGTAAAACACAGGCCCCAAACTGGGGTTTCAGTGCGGGAGATGAAAACACACCATGCAGGGTTAGGGTAAAGTGACAGAAAAGTGGGAACAAAACTCAGAAAAGGGAAGCATTAGGGAGAAGGAAGGATACAAACAGGACAAATATGGCATCTATGTTGAGAAGGAACAGGAGAAAATTGGCTACAATGCAATGAGGGAAAGGCAGGAAGCTGCTGTTGTGTGCTGCCAACACACGCAAACGTGGCTGGTGAATGGAAAGTTATAATATAAATAATTCATCAGGGCAAACTTAATTTTTAATGAAAGAATATTTCTATGCCTACCTCACGAGAAATGTGTGAAGATCTTTGGGGACTCATGTTTTGTGGTTTTGGTTATTCACACGGGCATTGTGGGAGAGCAAAGCACAGCAAAGCAGCACGCTATTTGAAAGCAGACTTCATATTGAGGCAAGGTAACTTTCTCCACCCCCAAGAGGTTTTATATCTCAAAATCTAAAGAACTTTGCTCTGTCTTTYAAAAATGCAGGGAACTCCTAMAAATTTCTTCCTTTCTGTCCCAACYGGACAGTTAAGAGCCCTCCTCTAAAATCTGGATATGGCCTTTGAGAATATTATTGTTACTATTATTTACCAAAAACCTCTTTCAAATTAAAAACAAAAACAACAAACCAAACAACAAAACTGATGAATATTTAGTAAGTATAATACAAGTGATTTGCTGCACAAGTGCTAGATATGTTTAATAATTTTAAGAAGCAGTACGAGACGTGCAGTGATGACATTTTAAAACCATTTGTCTGTGATCTTCCCTGAGTGCCTGTCAATACAAGCAAACTGAATTTTAGCCTGCCAAGTACTCTTTGACCTGTCATTCATGTCTTTYAATTTCCAAAACATTTGCATTAGTCGTCACTCTTCTTCAGTGAATGCACTCCTCTGACCTTGTCTAATTCTGTTTCTTGCCACAAGAGCAGCTGAAGTGTTAGACCAGGGACTCTGGGTAGTGCGTTTTAAGAAGGGAGTTTGAGATCCATGTTTCATACAGGTTATACTATAGCACTGAGAGAGGATGTTCAGGTGTTTGGTGGAGGTCAGGACACTGGGAGTATTTTCGAGAGAAAGAAAATCCTGGCAACTGACATGGGTCAGAAACTGAATTCTCAGAGCTCCTGGCTGAAACCTGAAACAGTTGCAGAAAAAAAAAGAAACTGTTTTGCTTCTCTGAAGCAATTGGTAAATCCTCGTATTCGGTGAGGATACATGCCTGCACTGCACAAAGGGTACCATTGCCAGCGTTGGTATCAGAAACACTCCAGCAACAGTAATAGAGTAAAGAAGAAAACTTATCCTCTGGAAAAAGACAGTACAGTAGTAGRTTAATGCATTTAGATGACAACCAACACATGAGAAAAAATTGTTTAGGCACTGGAACAAAAGGAAGTGCAATTTTTTTCACAGTGCTTGCATAACTCTCTTGGGTTTGAAATGTGCAGTAACTGTTGATTTCCATTGCTACTTCATAATCTTATTTTTGGTATAATTTCTTCTTTAAACTTTCTAGAGTTCAATGTAGAAAGTTACCTAATTGTGCATTGCCTGTTCACAAACCTGYGTGGCGCACCTCTCTTTAGATTTCCCATTCCATCTGATTAGAGCTGCTGTAGTGTTTCAAGCATTGCCTTGTTTTGTGTGAAGCAATTTGCAACCCTTTTTTGAGAAACATGTTTTTGTTGGGATACAAGAGTATCTCGCTTTGAATTTCTTTTTCAGTTCTCCATTTTTTCTGTTTCTTTTTTAAGTGCTAGTTTCTTCGGCTAAGATGGAACTGAAAGCATAATTCAGCCTTTTTTTCTTGTGTTATTTCAGARGACATTAAAAATAGATTTTTCTGCTATAAATGTCTATTTAATATAGTTTTCCAGCTGAAGTCTGCTATGATGGTACTCACATAGTGTTTGAGACACCTTCTGAAATTACAAAGAGATCAGAAATAATACAGGGACCACATTTTTGGCCAGAGTGGCTCTAGGAAGACTGGCTCATAGTGGCTTCTACATTTGGCTCGCTAACTCCTGAGTTGTTTAATGGGCATCCTGTAGACATCCTTTTGCAGAAACCTAGATATAGGACTTTTTAAAAGTATCCAATTTATTTAATGAATTCAGCTACTCTAATGATCACATAGCATACTAGAATGTTACATTGTATTTTTAAAAAGTTTCAGAATCCGTTTTAATGGAGAAATGCAAGACTATCCATTTGGCGCATTTCATACCTTCTCAATACAAACTTCACTGGTAAACTGAGGTGTTGCTGTAGCATTAATGAGAAACTTCATTTATCTACTGTAGAAAGAGAGACTGCAAATAGATAATCTAAAGGTTTAAAATTAGCATGAGTGTAAAACTCCACCATAGAAATAGYTTGCACACAAGTAAACATTCAAGCTAGTTTTGCACTCCTCAAAATGCTGAAGGATTAAAATTTCTGCCCCCCTGTGACTGACAGCCAGATACTTTGCTGGTGCTTTTCCTATGCAAACTCCATCACTGACTATCTGTAAGAAAATCTTGTGATTCATTTACTGCTCCATTTCCACCAAAGTAGATACCTGGGTTCATAAACCTGTCTGCTATGCAATGATTTCTGCAATATAAGACAAAACCACCATTGTGGTAAATCCGTTGCACAACAGGATCCTGGGAAGTATTTATGAACCTCCTGCCAAACTGCTTAAATCATGACTTTGTTACAAGCATCAGATGTTTATAATCTTGTTATGATATTGAGGCCTTATACAGCTGGTTTTTTATACTTTTTTTAGCCAGTTTAAAGCCATCTGGTGCATGTATTGCCAGGTATACGTGATTTTGTTGTTGTTGTTGTGACTACACATGCACCCTCAGCACTCTMATGGTATTTTCTCAGTGTGTGACAGTACAATTGAAGTTAAATTGCGTCATTGTTTATTTGAACTTGGTGACTCCATTTGATGTTCCTGAGAGCCACATGTGAGAATTGCTGTTTTAGTTTGTCATGTCTTCACATTCAGATCCTGAAAATTATATAAAAGTGTTGGATTGGTCTCCAAATAAGCCAAATATTGATATGCAGCTTTGGATCTCTTCTAATGTCATAAATTTTAGTGTGCTTTTATAAAGCCCAAGTCTTTAAACATAATTAGAATGAGTAGTATAGGAACATATGATTTTTATCTTTTGGTTACTTGGCAAAAAGCTTGCATTTGGACAYCACCTTATTAAAAGACCAATGATATATGGATTAATAAGATTAGAGTTGAGGTTTTAGCTGTATTTTGCCATTTATTAGTTAAAGGCTATAATTTGCTTATAGTTTACTTTTTTAACACCATGTTATGATTGGATCACTTTAATATTTAGAAGCTGCAACCAAAATCAAGGTTGCATTGCCTTGAATTCTGAAAAATCACATAAAAAAAAAATGAAGCTTCTGCTTGGCAATTGAAATTAAAGAATCCTCAGGGACCACRGAGGGAAAGAAGGACCTTTCCTGACTGACTTAATTATTTTTCTGTGGCAGAATGACTTGTTCAAGGTCATAGAAGAATTAAATTTCTGTATTGGTGAGCAGGTGGGAAAAAAAAAAACAAAACCAGAGGTTGTCTAATCTGCACTTTCACGTGCAGGKTTTTTTTTACTAACTTCCTAAGGAACAAAGTCTTCTGTGACCATGTTTGTGACTTTCCCTCACTTGTTTCACTCTCCATCCATAAATTTTGGCCCAATTGATTAATAAAAACAAATCTGAAAGAGGAATGACAGTCTTAAATAGGTTTGTCTTTCTATGAATTTTGTAGAAGCAGATGCCAGGAGAAGGGAAGAAGAAACCATCTGCATGGTGTGTCTACAGGAAAGCTGCAGCTGGAGCTCACATTCACAAGACAGCACTACATAYATTCCTAACAATGGGAAAACTCACAGGTAATCCTGTGAGATCAACTCTCTTCCTATTTTGCTATAAGGCTCTGGAGCACAATCACAGCTGCTTATTTGACACCAATGTGGAGTSAAATAGGCGGTGTTCTTGGGGAGAAGTCCTGGTGCAGAAGTGAGGATGCTTTTCTGCMGCTTCGGGACTTGCACCCTACAAGACAAGGGAGACAAAMTGAAGGCTGGTTTGCTCAGGGATGSTGTTATTTCTTGGTGCAGATCAYAGAGGCAGCATGGATGTGATCAAAGCAGAACTCACACTCTTTAAACAAAAGATGCTGATCACAGGAAAGCTGGGCATATGTGTAGACGTGTCATTTAGGGACATGTYTCAGTGATGGAATTAGGGTTAATGGTTGGACTCAATCCTAAAGGTCTTTTCCAACATAAATGATCCTGTAATTCTGATTGTGGAACCATTTGTTTAATGATAATGTTGCCATTGAATACAGGAGGGAGGAGAAACCCCTTGGGGATGGCTTTGGAAACCTTCCTCTTAAATTGTAAGTCGCTGGATTGTTTCTTTTTAGGAAGGAATTGGTACATCTTGAATCTTTGATTTTATGCTAATTTTTCCTTCATATGGTCTGTTTCTGTTAAGAACCTAGACTGTCTGTAGTGTGTCATGGTAAGCAGCATGTAGATCAGTGCCATGTGTTAAAGCTAGAAAGTTTCTTCACTTTTTTTTTTTTTTTTTTTTTTTTTTGCTTAGTTTGAGGCAGCTTGTATTAAATACTTTACCCCTCCCCTTTTTCTCAGTTGTATGGTTAGGAGTTGCTTTACTACTTGTGCATCCTGTGGTAGTGTTTAACATTAGTTGGACACTTGGCCATCCATACTTCCCTGAAATCTAATGTTGCTTTTCATCGATGGGGATTTCCTGGGTGCTCACATGCCTTTCTTTTGCATCTTCCCTCAAGATCCACTTCTAGGGTAATCACACCACTGTTATGGTATAAGCTGTGCAGTCTAACTTCTCTAATTATGAGACTATTTGGCCACTGTCAAGACATTTGCTCAATTATCTTGCAGTGAATTTGAACACAAGTGTCAAACATGGTTGACTATTAAGTTCATGTCATTTATCATTCCTTCTAAGGAATTCCATCTTGCTATTTCTGACCAAAGAGTTTTCCAGTATAGTGGGCAGAGTTTTCAACCTCAACACAAGCAATTTATGTCTATTCTTTTTTTTTTCCTCATTGATGTGGAAGGAATTATGTGTCCTTATAATTAAAAACATCAAACATATTCACTACCAGCTGAATTTTGTTAGACTAAGTAAAACTCTCCTCAAATGATAGAATCTTAAGTCCTCTGATCTTTCTCATAATCATGTCCACACTTTTTTTTTTGGTAGGAAGAAAAATTTAAATTGCACATAATATTCCTAAATATATCTTGCCAGGGCTTTGTATTACATCACAAMTACCCTTCCTGCTTCTGGAAATTCCCCATGCAGTATATGAAAGATCACGCATCTTATGTCTGCTTCATGATGGTTGCTAACAAGCCTGCTGTGATTGCCTGGTTTTATTTGAAGGGTATTTTGGTGAGCTTTCTSCTTCTTTGATAGTGTTACTGAAGTTTCTTGTAGCTAATGTTTACTTGACTGGAGGCACCGTGGCTAGGCCATACAGAATGAAAGCTTTTAGGCTCACCTCTGGGCATTAGGGATGGGACTTGTATATTCCAGSTACTTTTTGGAAGAGGTGGAGTGTGTTGACAGTCTACATGAGGCAGAGAGTGTCTGTCCTTTGCCCCAAATGTTTATCCATTTTAGCACTATAAAAATCTTAGTCCTAATGAAGTTGTGGGAAATTTATTTAAATCCATTCTAGACTGCAGCACCATATACCTTCAGCAACTCCTGTCCTGCCCCTCTGGCCACAGCTCCAACTTTTGAGCAGGCCTGAAATGTTTCGGTGGGTTTTATGTTCGTTTGGTTTTGGTTTTGTTTTGGTTTTTTTGCGGTTTGTTTCTTTGGTTTGGTTTTTTTCTTTTTGAGTCCACATTTATTCCATGTCCTGCTTCAGTATYGCCTCGTAATAGCTTGAACCAGCCAAAAGTGAACAAGTGTCTGGGAAAAGATGCAGGACAAGGATGGGATCACACAAATGTCACATCACCACTGTGAGAAGCTCTGTTGGACCATTAACGCCAGCCATCAGCACCCCTAATGGGGCTGCAGAGCTGTATGAAAGCCACTACGTGAGGGATATGTGAGGCTGCTTAAATAAAACCAAATCCTTCACTGGGAGCGTTTATATTTGGCTTAAGASGTAGAGCTGAAGCAACAGGCTTATGCTGAAACTCCTGATCCAGAGCAGGTATATTGAGTATAAAAATGTTCACGGATATTTTCTATGCTTACCTCAATGGTGAAATAAGCAAAAATGACACTATCCTAAATTAAAAGCATTTACGTCCCATAGGTTATGTAGAGCGAGATGAAAACCTCGGTACTGTTTGAGAGAAGCCGGACCTGCGAGTTCAGAGCTGCTGTAGCGTAGCCTAGAACACCAAGACGAGAAAAATCCCATTTGCAAACAGAAGAAGCCTACTACAGACCAGGCAGTATTTGGAYAACAAAATGGCTGTGGTTGTGGCTATAGGTGATCCACAGGAGCGCAGCTGGAAGCAGGAGAGCGGGGGAGCCCCAGCCCCGCACTCCGGGTCCGGTCCGCGGCCGCGCTGGAGCGCGGAGGGGCCGTGCCGCAGCTACCGAGAGCCCGTCCCAGGGACTTACTGCGGGCGCGGCGAGACGCGGGGCGCGCAGCCCCGAGGCGCACACGGCCGGCGGCTGCGCCCTCCCGGCGGGGCTCCTGAGCCGCCGGCCCCGCTCCGCTCCGCCGGGCCGAGCCGGGCCGGAGGGGCAGCGCGGGAGCTG
>JACDOX010000028.1:1983990-2111900 GCA_014549065.1 Cardinalis cardinalis
CGGCGGCGCGGGGCGCAGGCGCGGGGGACGCGGGCATGCGCGCTGTGCGGCGGGGAGCCCGATCTGATAGGGAGCAGGGGCTGACACTACCCCCGTGTGGGCGGCGGAACGTCCCGAGGATGACGTGCGGCGTTCTCGAATCCCGTGTCTCGCTCGCTCGCTCGCCGCCGCCGCCGCCGAAGGAAACGGGAAAAGCAACAAGGAGGCAGGAGCAGGCGCGGCGCCATGGCGGCCCTGGAGCGGCCCGTGCCCAGTCCCGAGGCGTTCCTGGGCCAGCCCTGGGCCGCCTGGGTGCGGGAGGCCGCCCCCCCGCACGCGCACGGCGCCGCCCCCCCGCACAGTAAGGGCAGGGACCGGCCGCGGTCCGGCTCCGCACGCCGCTCCCCCCGGAGCGGGGCCGGGGTCCGGCCGGGCCGCCCCCCCTCCGYTCCCCTCCCTCCCTCCTCCCGCCGGGGCCGGGAGGTGCCGCCCCCCCGGGCGCTCAGCTGACGCTCGGCCGAGCCCCCGTGCCATGTGTGCGGGAGGCGCACGCCGCGCCGCGCCTGCCGTGCCGCTGCCCCGCGGCGCTGGGCCGGCGCCGCGGTGGGGGAAGGGGGCGAGGGGGAGGATGCGCGGAGGGGCCGGAGGATGCCGCGGGCGGGGAGGGGGGGGCCAGGGTGCTGCCGCGGGGGGCCCGGCGGTTCCGCTCCCTGGCAGATGCTCCGACCATTGTGCTTTCGCTGTTGCAAATAGAAACACTGCTCACCTCCTCACCTCTCCTCCTCCCCTCGCCAAACAATAAATGCACACCTCAGGGCCCTCGGCACTTCCTGACTCTGCTTCTCTTCTGCAGGTGTAGATCTGGAAGAGACTGGAAAGGAGGGTGGAAAAAGCAGGGAGGTTATGAGGCTTAATAAAGAAGGTAAGTGGATAGTGCTGGCACACCTCTCTCTACCTGTCTGTCTCTTGGTGGTTGTGAATGACTGTGGTTTGGCCTTGACGGGGTGGTCTGAGAGCATATGGGTTTCTCTGCTGTGAAGAACGTTTCAGGGTTGGATACATGCAGATGACTGTCACTGTGTCAACTTCTTTTGAAGTAAGGGTATAACAGGTGTATACACACAACTGACAGACGTGGTAAAAGATGAGACAATTTTGAGGCAAAAGACAGCTACACATCAGTGGCCATATTGGATTTTTTTRTGGACCCAGTCCCTTGGTGCAACATTCCAGTTGCTCATGTGAAGATAAGCAAATAAACTTTAAACATTATATTATTATTATTAGCAACTTAGTMGAGATGTTTTCCTTTGCAGTGAGAAAGGGTTTGTTACTATCTTTGAGTTCTTTCACTTTAACTCAAATCACATTTTATTCTTCGTTTGCACTGCTGAGTGTGACCTACAGTCAACTGAGCAGCCAGCACCAAATATTATCTTAGGTTACACTAATCCATGCATATTATGCAAAACCAAATAAAATTAGTTATTTGGGCCACAACTTCTTCCGGTACCATCATAGTGTACAGGCAAACTCTAGGTTAGTGGTATTTGCCAGTATGCCAGGCCTGTTGCAGCTCTGTCAGCTGCGAGAGGAGAAACATTTTCTTTGTGATGTGTGTCATGAACATCATGTTGAGGTAACACCTAATGCAACTAGTGAAATAGTTCAGGATGCTTTTTCAAGTAGCTTTGTTTTTGTTTCTGTTTCGTTAAGAAAGTGCTTTATGTACACAACCTCTCTGTCTTGGGAAATACTTCTCGGGAAGTCAGTTCATAATGAACGATCCCATCATAGTGAAACTTTGGTGTGACTTGCTCATGCTGAGAGAAATCCCACTRTTACCTGTAATGTCATAAAATATACTCTGAAATGATGTTAAGTTTCTCATTACATTACAGTTGTCATTACGTGTGCGTTCAATTTTGAGCRTCTTGGCAGCTCAAAGGAATCTTATGTTTTCTAAACAAGCTCTTGAAAAAAGAATGAATTAATGAGTAATGTAGATTTGTGTAATAAACTATAAAATTGCATGGAGTATGCATTAAAGCTATTTAAAATACCATAAAGCTTCCTTTTTGAAAGACCTTTACAGAGATGCCAAGTTTGATTGTGTTCCTATCTTCATTCTTACGTGCCTGAACCTCTCTATTTTGCCAGCCCAAAGATAAGTTAGCAACAGAACTGGGATTTTCATGAAGTTATTTATAGGTAAAAGGTTCAAGGCTTTGTACATATATCAGTAATGTTGATTCAAAAATAATTGAACAAAAATTTTGCTACTYCAGCTGTGCCTTCATAAGGAGCTTAATTTGTTGAGATAAAATGTTTTGTGCTCAGAAGTCCTTGAACACAAATTCCTGTTATAAGCATGGGACGTAAAGATTGAAGCATCTCTACTCCTTAGTTATACATAGTATGCAAATTGTTTCCTAGAAAGATTCAGTGTAAATTATCAGTTCTAGTCTTGTTTGGCTTTTGGGGGGGTCAGAGACTCCATCAAAGGAACTCTATTTAAACTCACTAACCAGAAAAATTACTTCCAAACAAAGCGTAATGTCATTGCTGACATTATGATCRTGACAGGTGTGAAGCACTTACTGGCTTTTATAGTACTTATGTCATAATACCGTGTAAAAAAAACCAAAATTGACTGTTATATTTAGGAAATAAAAAGCCTTAGGGATGTTATTGCTTTCAAGTAGTAACTTGTGTTAGATCACTTAGAAGGAACTTCCATGAAGTTTGAATAAATGAGTATGTATTGAAATATTTCTACTGTATTCACTTAGGCAGTCTGTTAATACAGGTGTTTTCACCACACCCATCTGTGTGCCTGAAACTCACTGTAAATCTTCCTTGGGCCCCACAGTCCTTATTAGTAAAGGTGGGGGAAGATTCAAGAGTTAGATTGGTCTGGAGGAAATTTTCTCATGCATTTGCAGAAATGCTTGTGCTTTTACTCTGACCTTGCTCATGTGTTGTGTGACATGTTGAAATTTTTTGCCTGCTTTGTTCATAGATAAGGGTTGTGGTTATGATAGTTCTGAAAACAAAACCCAACTCTTTTTTTTTACAATCTTATCATCTTGAGGAGACCTTTTTAATGGCATCTGTGGTGCCAGGAGATTGTAAGTGGTGTCTTAGAAAAATCAAATGTTACTTGTAACCTACTTGTATCAAGTAACCAGGGGCAACAGATGRACAGGATTTTAAGTATCAAAAATTACTGTCCTGTTTGATAAAGATAGTGTAAAACCTGATCTCTCTGCACTTATTATTTGTCTGCAYTTCCTCATCTTTAGTTGATGTGACCAGGTTTATGCAGCCATCCCTTTGTAAGCAGTTTAGCAAGAAGGCTTTTCAGATGAGTGAAACTGTGTGCAGAGCATGGTGGAAGCTAAAGAGTGGGAATATGTTGGTTTTCAGACCATGACAAGGTGTTTCACTTTGGTTTTGTAGAAAAACAATAGTGTTAGGTGGCAAAAAGTGCTTCCACTTAGCTTGATCCCTGCTTTGCTGCCTCCTTTCTGGTTGTGTACCATGTGTGTTTAGAGTGGTGGGCTGCTCTTCTTCCTTGCTGTGGCCCAGGAGGGGATGTGGGAGGCAGCATTTCCTGGAGGTGGGGGTAGGAGCACTGCCTGCCAAGTCTCTGCCTGCCCAAGGGGTTGCTGCTTGCATCCCTGGGCAGAGGGCTCACAGTCTGACTGTGCTGTTCATTTCTGTAATACAAGAGATGCACCGGGGCCGTGTGCCCCCTGTGCCCCATCTTAGGGGTCAAAGTAAAGACACAGAAGTATTGCCCACTGCTTTCCTTTATTCTGCAGTATATATGTAGGCAACATAGAGGGAGAGAAATTTCCTGAACGTTTGTTCAGTTTTCTAGACAGAATTACTTTTTGCATGCTGACACTTAACTCTTAAGTTTTCCTATAGCAAATGACTTCTGTCCATGGTTGACTTTTACTGGCATGTRGATTTGTAGAGGGGGGATTACAAAGTTCCAAGTGTTCACAGAAAATGAGAAGTTTTTAWTATAAATGTTTGTGCCAGAAAAGAAACCCCAAAACTTATCTGCTTATCTAATCAGGAAACAGAAACAGTATTGTGTAACTTATCTGACAAATCACTACCAAGCAACCGGCTTAGCTAAAAGAGGGGTTATCAGAATTAGAGCAGCATTTAGAATTTATGTTGAATTTTAAAAGGTTGAATGGCATATTTGAAGAATTGTAGATTTTCTTGCAGATAGCAGGCATAGTAAAAGAAGTCTGTATTTGAGAGCTTGTGTTCTGTAAAACATCACAGTTACTGTGTGCCTGAGGCAGGTACAGTGTTCTGTTATTATGAGCCATAACCTGTAGATGATTAGAGATTAATTTTGGAAACTTGTGTTTTACTTTATACAATATCTGAGAAAATAATGGAAGAATGGGATTTTTTTGGTTTTGTGTACAGAACGTGTATTAATAATTGGTTTAGTAATGTGCAAGCATTGATTGCTATGAGTGTTTGTAGATAAACACAGGCTGTAAAGGAGCAAAAATTATCCTTTGAATCTTTGTGAATTACAGCAGAGTTAAGTATGACCTATGGCATTTAGGTCTGTGTCTGGGTACTTGGTGTCATAGTCAAGTTCACTTTCCCAGTTCAGTGGGTTTGTATTATTGAAGTTTCAATCTGATGATGTGTGTGTTTTGTCTTGGACAATCTTGTCACTAATCATAGTGATTCATTATTGTTTGACGTTAAGAATGTTATGTAAAAAATTCTAATTGTTTTTCTGATTTTATGTTATAAGATTTTTATTGTTCCACCCCAAACTTGACCATTTTACTTTATGATTGCATATGCAAACTGGAGTTTTAAATCTATTGGATAATTGTTTACAGTATATTTTTTCCTATTTTGACTTCCCACACAAATGCCTGATGGAAAAGTTTTTTGACAAATCCTTTAGCAACATAAGAACAAAATTAAAGGGGTATTGATTAGTCTTGCTTTCAGTATCTTTTTAATTCTTCAGAAAAATATCTTGATGATCTTATTGTTCTTCTTGGAAAAGTAAGAAGTTAAGGAGGTTAGGTGGTGGTAAGGAACACTTCTATAGGGGGAAAAAGGATGTGACATACAACATTCTACTTTATGAAAAGCAAGAGGAAGAGAGCTAAAATTCTTATGGGGAGATTGTGAAAGAAGAGAAGACAAAACCAGCTGGTTAATGTAAGCATAGAGATTTGACTTAACTTTTATTTAATTATTATTTATTTTTTGTTTATTGGTGGTTTGCCTGTGGTGCTATTTGTCTCCTTTATAAAAACACTAAACAAAAGATGATAAAAACATTCTCATTTTACTTACTGCCTTCATCTTCCACCTTTTTGTGGTAGTAGGGAAGGTTAGAAAGGGCTGAGAGGCAAAGAAAATTATAACGAGGTTGTAAACACATATTCCAAAAGAAAGAAGTGAGATTCTTGAATTTAGACCACCGTAGTTGGTCATTTGGGGTTGGTTTTGGTTTTGCAGTGGGCAAAAGAGAGGGTTGAATGTTGTGKAATTTTCTGTCTCTTTGTAAGCTAAAATAGTCTTCCAGAGGTACTGATTCTTAAACAAATGTAGTATTCCGTAGTGCTTGATGAATGAAAAAACTGAGAATTGGCAGGACACAAAACTGTGGCCTGCCAATGGTAAGAAACTTTTTCTTACCATTCTTTATAGTAGGAATAAGAACAGTAAGCAGAGGTCCCCATGGGGTCTTTGTTTAGGATGAGAAATGACAGTGGAATTGAATTCCAGTGTGCATTCTGGTGTATAAGTGACTGATYAGTTCTATATATGATATCTGGCTCTGATATTTTTATTTTTTCTTATATGGACAGCTTCTGCAAGGGGGTGGCATGTCTCCTGGTTATGGCTGTCACCTCATTTAATGTGTTTCAAGGAATGATGACAGAGGAAGAATGAAACATTATGTATGACAGAAAATTTAGTCAGAATTGTAGTTTATCCTCATAGTTACGTAGTTATTTTCTGAAACCTGTCCTTTAGTTCTTCAGCCCACACACTGGATAAAAGGAGTGGAGCAATGGTAAAGCTCTCYGATCAGACATTCTATGTTTTTGAATCAAGATTTTGATGTTTTTGAATATGTATCTATAACTGTTGTACTGTAAATGACTTCATTAAAAAATGTGATTTTGCTAAGTGCACRCATCTTGATAAAATGCATTGTTTGTGCAACAGTTGTTCTGAAGAGGTTGGATCTCATGTTGTTTAAGATACCTTTTTTTGATTATGTGTGGGGAAACCATGTGTGATTCCCTGTCAACTGACAGCACTGTCACTAAGGATCTGTCTCTGACATTCCTACTACTAGTTGTAATTTATAACCAGACTTGAGAAAGAGGGAAATTTATGTGTTTACTAGAGGGTACCCCAAGCCCTGCTGTCACTACAGAAAGTAAATGACTTTGTGTATCTAATTTTGATTTAGGTATAAAAACACGTGTGTGTCTTCTTGTTGATCTGCCTCTGTGTGTAGTTAATAGTTTGTGATAGATGAAGTATAGATTTCTGTGTGTTAAGAAGAGACTACACAAGAGCTGAACCATTTCCACTGTGAAAGGGAGTAATTTCTTTGAAATGGCCTTTTTTTTTAGTTAATTAAAAATAGGGACATTATCAGGTTCTGTTTTACCTTTGGGCAAAAAAAAATACTAGCCATTATACCGAGGCTGAGGTGTATGAATGAGATGAAAGCAGTGGAAAATCCTATGGAAAACATTTCAAATTACATTTGAAGTTGTGAATCACAGGAGTCCTGTAGGCAGAAAGCATAAGTTTCTCGTAGCCAAAGTGAAAGGTAGTCACTACATGCATTACTAAGAAAGATCACCTTCAGTAAAAATAGTATTGTTGCTATGAGTATTTCTTGAAGAGTTAACTCCAATATAAGTTTATCTGACTATGACTATAAGTTTATCATGACTACTCATTATTCAGAGTGATTTTGGAATAACTAGCAACTGGTTTGTATGGACATGGATTAAATTACTGGGACTTTCTGTCTTCCAAGTTCAGCTTGGTGCAGAAGTTCTCAGCTTGTCTTTGAAAAAGCTGATTGAGGAGTTAATGGTGCAGGATGCCAGGTGAAGCTAGTGTCTTTAAGTAATTAATGTGCAAAAAAAAACCCCTTGGCAAATGCTGTCGTGACATAGTAAGGGTGTTTGACAGAGGTCTATTAGCAAGTCTATAGCAAGAAATCTTTGATGGTTCTCTTGCTGGATGAGAAGGGTAGAAGCCATAAGAGTAAAAATGGCCCAGTTTTTTATTGCAGTGCTATGCAGCTGACTAAGCTGACTCAAATTGAACCAAGAATCCAGCACAGCTACTTGAAACTRGTATGGAACAGAGGAAAAGCAACTATGGCATGAATAATTTTTCTCTTCTTCTTTTCTGTGTCCCATTCTATGGTTGATTTTAGGGGACTGGTTTTGTCATAACTTTTTGTATGGCTTATTAAGAGTTGTACCTGAAAGCCACTGATGTTGCTGGGGAAGTGAGCTTTCTGATTGCTCTTGGTCTTGTACTTATAGACATCTTCCTTATTTCTGAAATGTTTTGCTTATTATTCAGTAATTTCATTTTGTATTTTGCTGAGTTGTATTAATAATACAGTGCTTAAGCCCAACACTATTCCTGTCTCTCTGTTTTCCTAACAATAATTAGAATTTAAAATTATTTGGTCTTCCAGCCTCTGGATTTCTGTTTTCGTGTATTTGCAAAGTGTGTGCTGTTTGGCAAAAAAAGAAGGGGAGTTTTCACARATCAGAAAGAGCATCAGCCAGAAGTAGCAAAGAGCTTGCTGACAGAAGTTCCAGGTTCTGCACAACTGCTGGTTCCAGTATGTGTCTRGTGCAGTTTCACTTAGTCCACAGGCCCCTCCTGAATCATCTGTGAAACGGAAGCAGTTGTATTGTGACAGAGCTGTGCATGGTACACAGGGGTTAGGCTGGCTTCCCTTTCCGTTCCCTGGGAGCAGGTGTTCAGCAGAAGAGACAGAGGAGTGACTGATGAAGTAGTAGCAAGACATAAGAATGACTGAAGTAGTAGCAAGACATAAGAATRAYAAAGGGTAAGAGTTCTTGGGGTTTGATTGTGTTTGATCTTCTTTATTTTCTTTATTTTGTTTGTATTTGTTTCTATTATACAGTGTTGTGTGTTTTCTCTCCAGTCATTCTTTCTCTTCCTTTTCTTACTGCAGAGGACTAGACATAGGGGGCAGACACAGTCTGGGAATTTGCAGTTAYATTTGAACACTGCTAATGTCATATCAGTAGTTGTTGAGAAGTTTGCTGGATCAAAATTCTMTTTTCTAGCAAGACAAGGATGGGACTGGACATCTCCAGTAACAGAATAAGGTGACTTGAGCTTGTAATCATTTTGAGCTGAAATAGTCAGAATGGAAGCTGAGATTTAAAGAAATGTAAATCATGATGTGTGTTCACTTTTTAGTCTCTGATAAGTATCCTGTTCTCAGATGGCTTTCAGGCTGGCCACTTGTGATTGTTCAGATTAGGTAGATTATCAAGTGATAGCATATTCAGTTTTTTTTTAAGCTGCTCTTAGTTATGTCTTACTGAGACAGGGTGATATGGTGGTTTACATCTGAAAAGTTTGTTGGACCCATACCACCACAGCAAACACTGACAGAGCCAAACCCTTATTTGTTTGGGTCTGATAATGGAGATAGTCAGTGGACAATGATCTGGAAGAATATTAAGTAATTGATCTGTTACTGCAATGACTARTACTGAGGCAATATTATTATTTGCMCGATCCTAATGCCTAGCAGCCCCGTCAGACACTAGATGCTGCTCTGCAGGGTACCAGCAAAGGGAGGAAGGGTGTGTGCTTGTGTTGTGCAATTGTACTGCAGAGAACTAATTTTTGAATGTGTGACGAAGCAGGAGTTCTAATATTGACAAACAAAAGCACTTAGTTGCTCAATGGGATAGATGGTTGACTTTAGCCTAGACTRATGTGACTTTCTTAGAACCATAGCAAGGAAAGCTTTAAAGTGATATTTGGATGGCAATRAAGTAATTTTGCAAGAGCTTAGGAGGTATCCTTACTTAGGTGTGGAAATTGGCCTGAATGAAAGTACAGGCTGGTTGTTGAAAGCTTTGTAAATGGATACTGACATCATGAACCAGCTAGAAATGTGAGCAAATGGTGTGACAGCAAGTAGGATGTGGACAGTTTAGTGTACATGAGACAGAGGAGCCTGGAAAGCAAAGATGAGTTGTTCCCAATATTCAGATTTGGAATGGAGGATTGTGCATAGAAGGATGCACAGAGTAAAGCAGTATGACAATATAGAAGAAGAAACTTTAGAAACAGTGTGAGCAAGCAGGATAAGGTTTGTAAGCCTAAAAAATAAGAAAATATAACTAATGTGAGGTGAAGCCCCAGACAAACCTTTAGTTTTGAAGGTGTTTACAGCAGACTKTGTCCTAGGGATGCCCAGGAAGAATCATTCAGATGTGGATGTAACCTGAGTGAACAGTTTAAGAGAGAAGCTACTGGCAAAGATGACATAGTAGTTTATCATAGTATTTTATATCTGGATGATGGACAAGTTGATTATGCTGTCCAGGGTGATCAAGAGAGGAGGTGGAGAAAAGAGGATAGGGGTGGGATCTAAGTTCTGTTCTGGCTGTATTGAGCTGAAGCTAACAGCTACTCAGTGGCAAGAGGTGACAGATRGAATGAGATTTTTTGTTTAGATGTAAATCTACTGTATTTGACACTGTTCTCAGGAACTGAATGTAAAATTCTCAGACATAAGAGTAGCWGCAAAAGATACAGCTCAGTGGAGACCTGCTAGAAGACAAAGGAAGAATAAAGAGCCTGCCAGTACTCTGTGAAGGGRTTGGTACAGGAAGGATGGGCAGTAGGAGAGGGGAGAGTAATGGAAGTCAGAAACAGAGCTTCAAAAGGAGAAAGGTATCTATTTTTTATGAAGAACACACAAGGAGTATGGGTGATGGAAATGATGAATTTGTGATGTTGCAATAGGAAAAGGTTTTTAGACATTTTAGTGAGTATAGTTTCACTGTATTGCAAGGGTCAGATGAAGGAAACTCACACTGAAGTTAGAGACAAAAGTGTAATTTGTTATTAAACAGAGCATAATAAGCTTAGACATAAAAGAAGGACGGGAAGAGTAGTGTAGTTAGAGAATCAAGGAGTCAGAAGCAGATTTCCAAACACAGGAAAGACTGATTGACTGTTCTGCTGTTCTGTCAGAGCGGGAGGAGAAAGGAGATGTGAGGTATGAGCTGGTGAGAGTGAGCCAAGGAGAGAGTGGAACAGATGTGTTTTACATCTATTGTACAAGGAAGAAGGGAGAGCTATAAGGGAGAGAAAGAGAGTGGGAAGGGAGAATGTGAAATGATTATTATGTTTTCTCGCTTTCTCTTGGAATAAATATTTGCATTCTATTGCTGAGAAAGAAATAGATACAAAAGAAAAGGTTTGAGGAGTGAGTCAAAAGTAGGAAGAAAAAAGGCTGAAATTGCAGGTGTGGGTTCAGCTCAACTGGAGGAATGGCACAGATTAGTAAGCAGCAGGAGAGAGAGAGAGAAAATGTGCGATAACCTCATTTTCAGACTGGTTCTCTTTTCCACTGCAAATTCTAGGACAGGCGAGAATATAGCAAAGAAAATGGATGTTTAAGACAAGAGCGAGTTCAGGATTGGTGAAGTTGGACCTAGTATTAGCAAGCAGAGCAAAAACCATCACAGAAAAAGAAAAAAGCTCTTCAAGGAGACAGAAGAGTGTGTGATCATATCTATCACATAGYGTGATGGACGTGAAAGTAGTAGTTCTGTTCCTTCCTGCAGTGCATCATAAGTAGTCTTAATGTCTACATGATCTGTCACATACTGAAACTGACTTGTGCTTCCTGCTTCCAGAGCTGAGCCAAGGCCACGGGATTGCATTATCGTGRACTGGGCCCCGGGTGATGTGGTACTGCTCAGGGTGTATCAGGGTGAGAGCTTGGGCACGATGCTGCGGTRACCATGGGTGTATGGCTTGTGCTTGTCTTGCAGGGCAAAGCAGCTTGTTCCTGTCTACATGCTACAGGCAGGCATGCTTTATGATACAGCACTTTTTTTTTCTGAGAAAGCAGGACAGTAGTTTTAGAGGGGTTAAATGGAATGGCTGTCATTCAGGTCATTCAGTGTCTAAGAAGTTAATTTCAGGTTTTCACATCTCTTTAGTAGATCTAAACAACTGTTTAAAGAAGAGGAAAATGCTGTGGGAGAGATTTGTTGTTTCACATGCAGAGCATTGAGCTGATTCTTTGACTTGGAAGGCTTTATTCATTACCTTGCCTGCCTTTCCCAAGCAACTTTCTGCATGTCCCTGTATGTTATCAATGTCCAGTCATCCCAGCAGCTTATACACGTCACCATGCAGAGGTGCTGAGAAAACAGGAAAAGAAAAAAGTCTTCAGATTTTCTCTTCAGGGTCTCTCAGGTGGTTGGTTTTTTTGTGCACTACCATGAAGTTTTGTGGTTCTGATTGTATTCATGCTTTTGCTGTATTTTTGGCTTTTTAGAAGACTTGGAGAACCTTGGGCAAATATATTAAGAAACTGGATGCATGGCAATGGAAAAACATGAGGAGAAATGGGAGAAAAAATGTTTCAGCTCTTGAAATTATGGTGAGCTGTGTGTATAGCGCTTTTAATAGAGTCTTCGAACATTCTGTGCTTGGTGTAAGTTTTCTTCAGCTTCTCTCATAACTCACAACACACTGGGTGTGAACATTACCAAGCCTTTTAGGTATTTAAATTTTGAAAGAGGTAATGCAGCTTTACATATTTTTGGGTTTCTTGCTCATCAAGAAAAATTATTCTTGACTGCATTGCTCAAGAAGGGTATGCTACGAGTTTTATTTTGTGGCATTTATTATTCTTTCCAGCTTTTCAAGATACCTGTCACTATTCTGACTGTTTGTTTTCCAAGCTTCTTGGCAAATCAAAGGTATTGTAAACTTTCATCACTTTCCTGGAAGGTAAAAGTGTATCCTCTGTGGGAGTTCTTGTAGGCTTTTCATTTGAGTTTTTTTTTAATTTCTTGTAATTAAGTGTGTATTTGGAGAAATTCTAAAGAAATGTGTCATATATGTGTTCAAATGATGTAACATATATAAGTGTTAGCTTTGAAACAGGAAGATATGGTCTGTATTTCCCAGAGCTTCCAATACATTTCAGACAAAACCATAAGTAGTGTATGTTGGGAAGACAAAAATCAGTCTATGAATGTTGAAAAATTTCATGCAGTAAGCTATTTTAAGGAGGAATTTGAAGGAGATAGAGAATAATTAGTTGATGTGGAGGAAGGAGGCATCAAAGCTGATAGTATAGCACGCAGGAAAGTAGCATACAGAACAGATTTCTAGTGAAAGCAGTTCATTTGTAAAAATAAACTCTCCCTGTTTTACTAATATTATCTTACTGTCTCGGAGCTGGAAAGCAAAACTGATTGTAATTGCCAGACTGCAAAAATAACATAAATATTGAAAGATAAATCTTAATCTTTCTTAACTCTGTTCCCTAAACATGACCTCTGTTCTCCAAGTACTTAAACATTGCCTTTATTATTAGGCTTCAGCCTCATCTGTTCTCTTGAATAGTGCCCTAATTTTGCTACTAGGCAAAAAGTGAAGAGAAACTAACACATTGTGTATGCAACAACATTTGTCATTCTTTTACAGTCTTTCTTCTGTATTAGTTCTTTTCTGCCTGTTTGTTTGTATATTACAGGCTTGGAGGGTAAGTGGCATGCAAAATTCTAAACAGTTTCGACTCTTGTTCTCAAATATCAACTTTAGAATGAGCCTGTTGTGTCCAAATTTCTCTGAAGTTTAGATTTTTTTTTTAGGAGAACCCCTTTGAATGTGGGCTTTCCATGGCAGATTTCTGACATACCATGTGSAAGCATAGTGTGCTATGAAAACAGTACACAGAGCAAGTGCTTTTRAGWGCTTGCTCATTTTAGTACTGTGAGGTTATGAGAGAGACTTTCCCTGTGTTCAAAATCATTCTATGGAAGCTGCTTTGAGTACTAATCAKGCCAATGTGTATATATCCAGGGGAAGGGTATGAAACAGGATTCAGGTCAATGTGAGGAAAGGCAGAGGGAGTGAGTGGATGGGAAGAAGTCACGAGAAGAAACAAGTTGATTACTGATGTTTATAGATCACTTTTCTTTGTAAAGAGGCCCAAGGTGTCCTACCACCTATGTGTAGAAATTTTTTGTCACTAAAAGAGGATGGGCAAACATGGCTGCTGCTGCTGAAAGGCTAATCATACCTGCACTGGAATTAACTGAAGGAACACTGAAAGCCTACTCTGTTCTGATAGGGTGTAATCCAGTCCTCACTGAAGAATGCTATTGCATAACAATTTCAAAAGGAAAGGGAAAATGCCTTATTTCTAGATTACAAAGAGAATACAGGCACATAAAATGTATTTATTTATTTGGGGGCAGGGGGAAGAAAAAGCAAAATACTAGAGCCCATTACCTTTCCCTATGACAGATTGTGGCAGGCTTTAGTGAGTAGCACTCTGTTTATTGTTTCTCAAAGGTCGATGCTGCCATTGCCACCAAATTTTACTTACATTACATTTACTTATATTAAAGTAAGGACTGACATGCTTCAAAATACATTGCTGGGCATTATCTTTTTCTCAAAGAACAGTTACTCCAGCCACACTTAGAAGAATAGGTCAGYTCTTGTTACAGGAAAAACCCGCAGTAATTCACCATATTTTAGCAGTCACCACATATTCTAGTATAGTGCCTTTCAATAATTTTTAAGTTACTTAAAGGCAGAATTTGATGTTGCTGCTCCAGAAGCTAGATTGCTTGCTCCTTTGTTGTGCAAGCATTACCATCACCTTTTCTGCACCCACTCTACCAGTGAAGACCATGGACTTTATCAGATGTGATAGAATATGAACTTATAATCTCTAATTGGATTTTTTTGGGGCATTTTTCTTTTTGTTGTGTTGTGAAAGTGGTCATCCTAGATACTTCATGATTTTACTCAGTTTTATTTTTCATCCAGGATAGAAAGGGGAACTAGCTGGTGATACAGTAATAATTGAAGATTATAACTGGCAAGTAATTTTCACTACATGGATAGATTTATAACATTAGCAAATCCTCCATGACTAGCCTGCAGCTCTGCCTTTTGTCTGGAAGAACACTGGCTTTAGCCTGAAGCAATTTTTCGTTGTGCCCACCAGATTTTGCTGAGAATAAAACCTGCTGTGACCACCCAGCACCTCAAGAGGTTAATATATAAGTGAGCATCAGAATGCCGTAGTGCAAAACAGGCTGGAAATGTTCAGTTTATTGAATTAAATAGTGGTTTAAAGAGAGAGCTTTAAATTGGGTAACTATTACATGATTGCAGTGTAATCTTTCTCTCTGCAGTTTTTCTCTTGTAAAATACAGACACTGAATTTGCACGTTTCATCATTCTTGCAGCTTTGGCAATTTGGGTTAAAAATACGTATTTTTTTCTTTGCAATAAACATGTGAACTTGGTCATGGTGCATTCTGAATTTTTGTATTTGGAAGAAYTAGATAGAATGTAAGCAGAGATGGAAGAATTGCTTTTGAGACTTGATTAATTGCAGCGTTCTCCTTTTGCAAAGCGGTCTTGAAGGAGGGTGAAAGTGCATGACTGGGAGRGTAGGGGGAGGTGAATACTGCTACATTTTAGTCTGCTTTACTGAAGTCTTGTATSCCAGTTCTCATGTCCACATCTGGTGTTGGAAAAACTGGAAGGAGTTCAGAAAAAAGATACATTAATTTAAGGCCTGGATAATCAGCTTTAGAATGGAAGATTTAAGAAGCTCAATCTATTTAGTTTATCAACAGACAGTAGAGGCTACCTGATAAGTCTATAAGTACTTAGTCAGGGCAAAGGTATCTGACACTCAGATGGTTCTTTGTCAGGTAGATTAAGGGGATTCTCGTGGCTGAAAGCTGAAACGAAATCAGTTCAGACTAGAAATAAGATGTAGTTTTCTAATGATACAATTAAATAGGAACAGTTTATCAAGGGGTGTAGTAGACTGTTGCACAAAATTCTCACAKAACACCCTGGGCCTTTCCCTGGAAGCGCACAGGGCTTTAGCCATCCAGAAGGCTTGGGATTGAGGCTAAAATGGCGTGGTTAAATTCTGTGGCCTGTTTTATCWTAGAAAGTCAGTTCAGATCATAAGGAGGATTTTTGTTCTAACTCCCTAAAATTTCATACATTGTTACTGCTGCTTTTGTTAAAAGAATAAGTTCATGTGAAAGATAAAAAGCTTTCTAATGTGGTGAGTGAGAAGAGATTGTCCTTTAACAGCAGGTAAAAGAGGAAGTAACGCTTTCCAATCTCGCTTTGTATTTTTCTGGTAATCAAAACCACTGCCATCCCTCCAGTCATTAATTCTAAGCATAACTTAATCATTTACCAATGTAATTGTTGGCCTTTTCAGAAGCATTGCAGGTAGTTTGTGCCTTCTCATTGTAAGGTCAGGTAATTGACAGCTGGACCCAAATGCCTTCTTCAACTTTGTTTGCAAAGCAAAACAATCTTTGTCACCAGGTTTTCCCTGGTGCTGCCTTCTTGGCCATGGAYTTATGAGAATATAGCAGGTCAATCTTTGTGGTAGAGTAAAAAGCTCTGTTATTTCTAATGAATTGTATCAGAACTCATTTTMTCCTAGTTTTGCAAAGAGTCAGTAGAAGTTGTTTGAAGGATATTGGTACTTGTATCATTTARTTTGCCTCTTTTTTGTAAAACCATCACCAGTATGAGAGAAAGTGTCATGGTTTTTCTTGGTTATGCTGACAGCAAGGCAAATCAGTGCTGATGTAAGGTAGATTGMACTTGGATGGGAAATGTGTCTGTGGGATTAAAGGAAGCACCTAACCTGCTTTTAGAGGTTTTCCCAACATCAGTAGTTCTAKAACTCTTGTAAACACTGTATACAAAATAAGTGGAGACCAAATGTGCTGCATCTTAAGTTTATAAATTCTTCACCCTCATCCCCTTACCAGTATTGCTGCCTCCAAAAATTGTAAAAAAGAGRGCGTGAGTTGGTATTCTAAAAAAGAAAATAGACAATATTAAATTTTATCAGGATTTGGGGCTTACACACCCAAAAAAACTAAAGCATTTCAGTACTGTGGGATAGACTTTGTTGTAGGTTTTGCTGCAGTTGGAAGAGCTAAAACAAACTGTGAATTGGACAATGAGGTTTACTTCAAATATGTGTTAATGTGTGTTCTATGTACTTTGAAGTTCATGTGGGCTTTTYCTAGTTGGGAGTGTACAGGGTCACACATATCCTGTGCTACCTTGTAGTGATACCATGAGGAGATTCTAAAGGTTCAGGAAATTGGTYTTCCTCAGTTCCTTGTTGTTGCCTGTGACAGTATCACACAGCTTGATGGGTATCTGATCCATCAGTTTTTGGCTGAGTACCTACAAAATGTTTAGAACTTTATATTTGGAGTCACCTTTAGTGTTTCTTGTATAGTGAGCTCGACTGAATGTTTGGACCTTGTTACAGTCTCCTCAGTAGGTGTATCCTGTTACCCAGCAATTGTTGGATTAGGTCAGGATCTACTGCAAGGCTGTGGAATATTAACAGCCATGCTAAGATCAATCAAATGATTGGTCTACTTAACCTTCCCAGCATCATTTAATCCACACCTGCATTCAGGTAAATTGTATTTGAAAACTGTGGCAAATATGACTACAAAAGATGATATTTGCTCTGACATAAGGCACTAAAAAGGGTAATTTCTAATATGAGAGCAAGAATTCAAGAAAGAGACTTGAAACGCTGCAGGAGGGAGAGATTCATTAAAAATTGGAGGAAATAGTCAGATAAAGTTACTCTGCTGGCAGGGTGCGTCCAGCCAAGGCAATGGTTTGTTGGGCTGTGTATTAGGCAGATCTGTATCACTGTTACTGTTGGATACAGATCTTTTAAATGTATGGAACCTCWGTGGTACTGCAGAAAGCTCAAGGCTTCACCTTCCTGTGAGGTACTTTCCATCATGGCTGTTACTCAAGCGGGAAGTTAAGAGCACCAAAGTTCTTACTTCTCATGTGCTTTCTACAGGATCAAAATACTTATTGAACAAAGTCACGCTTTACATTGTCATGCCACAGTCTCAAAGTTTAAATGGATTAGGACTGTCATCTTACTGAAGTTGTGCTTGCTTCAGAAGAAGTAAGATGCAGAGCTTCAGAATCTCATATAGCACCAAACTATTCAGGGCATTTTCTTGGCTTTTTTTATCAGYGTCCTACCTACAAAAAGGCAAGGCATCTTGACCCATGTGTTTCCATCTGGTGTCTATTGATTACAAAAAAGCCCTTCCTGTCTTCCCCACTCCCCTTGCCAAAATGTCACTGCTTGCTTATGCAAGAGACAAATGGCAGCAGTCATACCAGAAGAGTTCCTGTCCTGAAATGTGCAGAAGCCTGCTAACTTGCTAAAGACTGTATTCTGGATATGACACATAGGTCAGGTGCTGGCTCCAGAAGAGATGTCCATCTCTGTGCATCTGATGGACCTGAAACTCTACTTTCTTACTGCCAGTTACCTGCTGAGAGAGAGCCATGCTGACCTGTCAGAAGGAAAAAAAAGTGTTRTTTTCACTGTAGTGACTCCTCAGGATGCTACAGACGGGATAGGTTCTGCAGTGTGGATATGGAMGTGTGTGATTTAAATACTTTGAGCTGATGTGGGAGCTTAAGGATGCAGAGAGCTAGTGCAGAATCCTGACAGTTTCATCAGGCCATCTTTTAAATTGTGTGCTGGATACACTAGCAGCAAAGTGCAGTGCAAATATACATTTGCAGTTTGAAAAAGACAAAGCACACAACAAAGGTAGCTGAATTGAGATGAGGGATGGCTCTGGAGTGTTGCTATATGCTGAAAATCTGCAGGCAGATTTCCTAAAACTATATGCACACGTGTACACATACATTCATATATCTAGAAAATTGTCTGGACTTATCATTGCTCTTGGGTTTCAAGATTTTTAAGTATCTGGTGATTCAAAATTACCCTCTTTCAAGGTATCACTTACGTTCCTTGATCTAATATTACAACTGTTTTACAGTGTGCTGGGGCTCTTTTGCCTGAATGAAAACTGGTTTTAATCTATGATACATTTGAGATTGTTTGTCTTATTTCACTAGTCATATTTTAATGATTTTAAACATTACAAGAAATCATAGTGTTACCTATTTGTTTCTCTTTTGAGTTTCTTATTTTGTTCCAGCTGCCTCTTTAATTGCTTCTTGCTATAAAAGTATATWATATAGACCCTTAAGTGCAACAAGTGTTTGGGAGTTGGTAGATATATATCTGTATTTTATATAGCTGGTGTTTTAAGACAATCTTTGTCCATTGTCAGTATTTTAGGAGAGCTGTTTTGCTTGCCAGAAATGGCTTCCTGAGAATTCTTTCAGTGATATTGCAGTAAAAACAACAATTGAAAAAGAGCAAAAGCCTATACCTGGGGTTTGTATAGATACAAAACTTTCATGTGACATACTGGTTTGAGAGATGTCTAGGGCTTAAATATGTTTACTGTCAGTATTTAGTATATTGTCTTGCAGGTGTTGGTTGGGAACAGTTGGCCCTTGTCTTTATTAGCATCTGAACTGTTTCCTGCCCTGAGCAGACAACCTGTAGTTGGCATCTGCTGTCAGTTAAACATTGTTGATTCCTTAGTAGAGATCTTTCCCTCTGGACAGTCAGTCTGGCTGGGCACRTGTCACTTTGATTTGTCATTGCTGCTTTGCTTCTCTCTGCTTATCACCTCCTTTGGGAGTGTAACAGTAAATGGGTGGAAAGGGGGTTCAGRAGCAAATCAGATCTCCTGATGTCTTAATGTAATAAAATACCTAAAGTATAGAGGCTTTTTTTCTATAAAGGTGAATATGATACTTCTGCATTTTAAAGTGCAGCCACCTTTTAGGGATATTGTTGGTTACATTTTGGTTTGGTTAACCATTTACTCTTTCAGAACCAACAAACAGTTTTAATGCTTTAGTAACATACTTCTCTAAAGCACTTGGCAGGCTGCATAATAAATTAAGCCTCTCAAGCTTTCTGTGAAGCATCACAGATGGAGAAGCAGAGAAACATGGAGAGGCCAAGTGACTAGCTCCAGACATGTAAGATAAATCTCTAGKTGTATTGCTGGAGTGCTGTGGTTAAATGCACCTGCATATGGAGATTGTGTGAAGCTGAGGTGAATAAAAATAAATAAATTGCTGCATGTAATTGCAACACATCAAATGTTTTCAACAAGATTCACCTTAGACATAGATCTTGTTATTGACATAACATAGCTAGTTGTATCTGCATGGGAGCTACATCCTCCTTACCACTGATATTTTTATGAAAGGTGATGGAGGACCAGGTATGCATGTGGGAACTTGGAGCAGTACTGACCAGCCACAGCTTTCCATTGGTGCTATGGGAACAGTTATGTTTTAATTTTCCTTTCTCTGAGGAGAGAAAACTGCTTTTTGGTTTCTCCAGCAAGTGCCTGTCTTAAGGACTGTCTTACAGAAGAGATTTTGTCATCAGAATATGTGTACTTTATTTCTTATTGTTCTTGTTTTGTTTARTTGTTTTTAAAACTTGCTGTTCTTGCAGTCAACCAAATGCAGGTACTTACCAAAATGCAGTGCTGTCAGACAGTGCTGGCAAAGCTTGCCTTGGAGTATACAATGTATGCAGGAATATCTGTGTACTGCACTCCAGTAACCTGTRTACTGAAACCTCTGATAACTTTGAAATGTGGGGTTCTTTTTCTTCAGAATTTGTGTTTAGATCAAAGGAGTTGGCGGAGTAGAAATTTGATGCTGCTGTGTGTTCCATAGCTTGAAGGAGGCTTTCCTTCTCTTTAACAGGTATCAGTYAATTATTTGYTTTTTAAAAAAGCAAATTGACTCAGAGTGCTCCTATGGAGTTAGTTCATTCAGAGAGACATGTTGCAGCAAGGAACTTGCTTGTTGTGTGGTGTGTAATATCTTCTTTTACATAGTTTTGAGTTGCTTTGAGTTGCTCTTGGCTTTTTTTTTTTTGGTCATAGCTTTGTTTTATTTAGAGGGGTTTGAGCAAGTGAAAGGTTGGAGGGGACTAGAGGTGAGGGGAAATTACCRTGGAGTAGGATGGGCAGGAGGAGCCAGGGGAGTTGGTAGGGCGGCAGAGTGTGGGAATGTATCATCTGAAGTTTCAGGGGATGTGTCCTGCCTGGTGGTGTGACCTCTTGCCTAATTTGCTTTGTGTAAGTGCTTCAGATATGCCTAATGTGAAGATGATGGGAGCTTGCAAATCATCAGAATCTGTTTGAAGGAGTCAAGAAGTGTGGTAAATGATTAAGGTTTTGTTTGCCTAAAGTGTCCTGAGTTTTGGTGTGTCTGGGCTACTGACTGCTTACAGTTCCTTTGGTATGTGTGTTCAGCACTCTGCACAGGCAGATAAAGGGCAAAGTTTTCATTAACAGCAGCATAGCTCCCTGAATGATCTCACTCACCTTACATGTCCCAAATCTTTCTTAAAATTTYAGAATATTCACTGTTTTGAAAATGGGAACATTCCTTTTTTGTCTAAATTTGTAGTTTGTAAAATCTTGAAGTCTTCTGAATGTAACTGAGAGCCACGCAGTCAAAKCCGTGCATGTGACCTGAGGAGATCCTTCGATGCTTGTGTGCAGATGTCATGGTGATAGCACAGTAATCCAGTCATTGAAATGTACTTTGTTCTGTAACTTTTAATAAAGTGAAATGCAATTCAAGTGTGTGAAATAACTGTTTACAATAGAACTGGAAAGAATAGTGCTGTATTATTTGAATTTTATTTTTTTTTTTTTTTTGCAATGAAGAATATTCACCTGGAAGGAATGCTTTAGTCTTTTTGGGGTTTTTTTGGGGTTTTTTTGGGTTGGTTTTTTTGTTTGTTTGTTTTTTGTTTAGCGTATCATTTTGGTGAAATTTTAGTAGAGGTGATTTTATTCACAGTTTCATCAACAGTTTTGCAACAAGTTTGATATTTTGTAATGCTCTGTTTGCACASAGGAATAAGTCTTTGTAAGATTATTGAAACATGCAGTTGTAAAGCACTTGGAATGTAAACAGTGATTGTGAGCTAGCTGTRAGTATGTTATTTTAATAAGAATTGGGGCAAGTCTTGATAATTAACTATGCATGAATGATTACTAGTGATTTTTATGGTATTACAATTTCTTTTTCATGATTGCTCCCTCTCTTTTTTTCTCTCCTTTTTTTGACAAGGGGAGTCATCTGTTAATTTCTGGTACCTACCCTGTTGATACTAAATAAAATAAGTTAATTGTGAATGGCCAAGTGGTCAGCATCTAAACTGTAAGTGCTAAATAGTTGCAATATTCTCCTTGCTTTAAAGTAGAATTCTGAGATGAAGCTTAGTATTCCCACTTTCCCACTTTAAGTATGTGGAGATATAGGCAAAAAGTTTGAATCMAGGGTTAAATCTTAGTTATGCCTGTGTTTTCTACTAAAAGCATTCGTGTATTGCTCTTGGATTTAATAGSTGATGACTTTGCTAGTGTTAGCTGTAAAATTCAGCTGGTGCATGAGAAAGGAAATGCTTTCAGTTAAATGATGAAAGAATAGCAAAGTAGAAATTAGCAAGTTTTAATTTGTGCTTATGGAGAGTTTAGGATGATACAATCAGGAAGGAAAAAAACAACTCTGTTTTTCTCTAACATGAAACCAAGTTGAAATAATGTAATATAAAATTTTTAGCAGTTTGCAAAATGCTGTTGCAAGTATCCTTCAAGTATTGCAAATAATAAAGYTATAGGGTAATAGCTTTAGGAAAATATATCCTAAAGCTTTAGGATATTAAAGCTATAAAATAATTTTTCAGACACTAAATCAGTAAAGAAATGTATAGGTAAGGTGTCCAAACTGCCTTAATTCGATTGGATCATCATGTAACTATTGTATCATCATGTAACTATGCAGTAACTATGTATCCTAGTAACTTACTCAGAGGATATGCTTCTCCTTTCTCACTGTTTTTGCACGCAGTTTGTATTGCAGAAGCATGTTATAATCAAAATAAAAAGAGTCCAGTTTTGTAAACTACAAGGATTCTTTACTCTTTAATGCTTGCAGTTGAGCAACAAGTTTTACAGAGTCCAATGTCCACATTTTAGATATCAAATAATGTACTGCACTTTGAACATGGAGACTTAAAATAACAAAATGTGGCATGAAACTARTTTAAGAAGCTTTGAAGGTGCTTTGTATTTTAGCACTCTGGAAGAAAGTGTATTTGGGACTTAAAAGTTCTCCTTAGGCAGAGGCTTTCTATGATGAAAAGATATATATGATCATCTTGGATGGTATTTAATTGCAGAGTAGTTGGATAGATCATTCACAGAAGCTTCATTAACAGGGAGTTTACATTAACATTAAGTTGTGTCTGCCATTCRGACACACAGTTCAACAAAACTCACATGTCTGTCCAAGACAAGATTGTTGCAGTGCACATCACTAACATGGAGGTTTTGTGAAAGATGCTCCAAAAATGCACTTTACAGATATATATGTTCATTTTATGCGCTGTGCTGGGTGGAGTGTTAGTGCTAGTTGGTGTTAGTGTTAGTTTTTCTATACTCAGGTATTTAGACTCCTTAACAAAGAATTTCATAGACTCTTATGATTAGAGTAATGATTCTGTCTGGTGTTGTATTACCCTTCATTACCTTTCATTAAATCCATGCACCACATTAATCTCTCACCAACCTGCTGGCAAGATTCCTGGGGCTGGTACCTTCTACAGCTCTGGTGCCGCACTAGCATACACAGTGCAGTCCAGTGCTGGGATTTGTTGCATCCCTCAAAATGTGTWTGTACCTCTTCACACTGAAGCAGTTCCAGCTCGTGCAAGCAGCTCCAGAGTTTGCTTCTGGTCTGCAACTTGGAGAACATYAAATAATTTTTAGTGGACAGATGTTGACTCCCATGGCTGCTTTACCATGTTTAGGCTAATTTCTGTTGAGATTTTTTTTTTTCCAGGAGCTGGATTTTGTTGAATTCAGTCTTTTGGAAAAGTAGTAGTACCAGTGGTGTTTTTCCAGATGAAATGCTGTTATAGGAATTAGCTGTCACTTATGCCATTGTAATTATCACATAAAGTTGCAGATGAGTTGTTAGCATTTATTCAAATGTGCATAATAATGGATATACTTATTTTCTTGTGTGATGCTTTTCGTTCGTAAATTTGAAAGTGCTTAATTATAAGTTACAAATATACATAATTCCTCCTGATGTACAGGGAAAGACACTAAGAATTCAAGAATTTTTTCTAAAAGCTTTCCCCATAGAGGATGAAGGAGTGCAGGGTTTGACTCCTCCTTTGTCTGCTGTCCTGTCTGTTGGATTACACAGTAACTGGTAATAGCCCTCCAAGGACCTTTACTGTTAAAGTAAATGGGGGTAAGGTTTGTTCCTTATGATAATGTGGAAGATATTTTTGTTAAATGAGATAGGTGAAAAAGTCTCTGAAGTGTTCTCTGTCCATACATCTTGATGAATTTTTATGATGCTGGAGTGTACCTGAGATCCATGAGACAAGGCAGTGTATTTTTGCTCCTCTGTCTCCTTTTCTTCTGTCAATTCAAGGCACTCTTGAAGCCAGATATGTGCTGGAGAAAGGAGTGTCTCTGAAAAGCYGTGTCTTGAACTTTATCTAGGAAACCTCTTGTTCCAGTGACCCTACGATTAGATAAATCATGGAGTGCTAGGGGGCACAGCAGACTTGAAGAAAAAATGTGGATTCTAAACACATGAAGAATCAGTCTTTAAACAAAACTGGTTGGTTGATATTTTTTTAGTTGTTGAAGAGCTCGCACAACACTCTCAATACTGGATGAAATGAATTAGCAACTGCTTCCATGCACCCCAATCCTCAGAAATAAATGAACAATTGCTTTTCTACACCCAAATCCTCAGCAAAGGATAATGCTGGAAGGGAGATTGCTTCTAGGCAAAGTTGACAGGCATCAGACTGCAGCATAAGAAGTGTTAAGTGGTCTGCTGATGTCAGTGAGCTGCTAGGTGGGTGAGATTGATGCAGAAGCTGGGTGGAGTGAAAGCATCGCTCAGGGACCAGGTCCTGTCAGCASAGGTTGTTGCCGTCCTCTCACACGTTTGTGCCAGGAGCCTGAGACAGTCAMTGAGCAGAGCCATTTTCAGCAGCTTGCTTTAATCTTGGTGAGGTTTTCTTTGTGTGTGTTCCTAGGATGTTCTTAGCAGCCCAGTAGAAATGTCTGAGCCTTTCATATCCTMATTTCAGTCAGGTGTCAACAGCAGTGAAGCTGCAGTGTACCTGCTGCAAGGAGTGGCAACTTGGGGACTGCACTGAGAAGGAGTCTTGCTGCCTTCCTGGTCAAATGGATCTGAAACATTTTTATTTTTACCTCAGTGTAGCACATCTCAACTCAGCCTGCTGATACTTGATCATCAGTGGTCTTCCTTTAAAGAGAAAGGCTTCTGGAGTCTTAGAAATGCTACTTTGTGGTATTTTAAGAAGAAATGCTGCTTGGTGGTACTTTTCCCCTTCAAGTACCAATCAAGTATGAACTAGTAAGTCATTGCTGCTGCCAAGTGGTGGAAGGTGATCTACTGTTGTGGAGAGCAGTGAGCTGGAAGGATCCTTGTAGTAATCATGTATTTAAGATTAAAATTAGGAAAAACTGTTATCTTTACATATTTTGAGTGGTTTATTTCACAAAAGCCACCTTTTCTTCTGTCCAGGAAACAAACAAAACAGTTCCAGGGACRTCTGAAGCTTTCCCAAGTCTCTGTTTGAGAACACAATAACAAAATTGTGGCTTTTTTTTTCTTGTTAGATAGTGAGTATTACATATGTGCAGATGAGAATATGACTTGTGCAGTATTCAGTGTAGCAGAAATTGAAWCACAACAATAATGTGATTGAGCTAATAAACTGCTTCTTTCTTTCATTAAAAGGAAAGAGCCCCCACTAATAGCTTCTATTATATTAGCATGTATGSCTTTGAGTGACAATATTAAACCAATGATTTGTCTCAGGAGTAGGTACCGTGCAACATAACAAGTTGATGACAGATGCAAGTAGTAAGTGTGTCTTCCATTGCTTTTAATTTCTTTCTTTTGCTTCTTCAGTACTACTAGATGGGCATGTTATTTTACACTTGCCCTGTAAATTTTTTGAAGGTCTTCAGAACTGAAATATCTTGATATTTCAGAGGAAAACATGTAGAGTTTCTTCTGCTCATTCTTTAGTTGATACAATCTCCACAAGTTTCTTAAGCCCTTTTTTTTGCTTGATGTAGGAACAAAAACTTTGTTTTTACTCTCATTTAATGGCAGCAAATTTCATGAGCTTGTCTTGCTAGTGGAGTTTGCTCCTTTACAGGGTGGTCASTTTAACTGCAAAGCTTTATTTTGTGGCTTTAAATTGTGGTTGATCCTGTACCTTTGAGAAAGTGTTAGTAGCACTCCTGGAGGAAGGAGGGAGGTGGAGGGAACAGAATACCTCTGAATACAACATATATATATATACTTTAATATGTTCATACTGAAGATTTGATGGACACTTTAGTGGCATACAGACTTGTGTTGACCTGAGCCCTTCACGACCATGTTCTTGAAGGGTTGTGTCTGTTAGAGGTAAGAACACTCCCTGAGGTGTGCAGCAGGCTCTCTTTGTGGACTCRGTTAGTCCAGCAAAGCTTTTACCTCCTGCAGTAAGGATGAGACTGCTGTGCCAGCACAGAGTGCTGCACTGCCTGACTTGTTTGTCTGTAGGCAATGTGTTGAACCAGCAGGAGCATATTCCTATCCTGGGAAATGTTTGTGGTGTGCATGAAAGTGTACTATATAAATCTCAGTGTAAGAGCTGATGTGTATATGCTTTTTCAGGCAGTGCAAGTCTGATTTGAGTGATTGCACTTGCAGAGATAATTATTCCCTTGAGACCAGAATTCTTAGAATGAGAGCTGTTGTCTGGAGTTGTGTGATAGTGGAACTATAGGCTGCTCTTCAATTTGTAGGAATTTTTTTTGCAGTTTTATCTAAGTGGCCTTGGGGTAGATATTTTGTATGTTTGAATTTTGGTTAGGAAGTTTCTCATTCATCTTCCCACCTCCTGTTATTCATTAATATTTTTTCTCATGTATTTTTCCTTGGCATGAAGTCCTCTAACTGAAAAAACCCCACATCTGAACACTTTAAGCAGGAGCTTGATCTGTATGCCTACAAGAAAGAGAACTAAATCTATTTCATTTKAAACTGTGTGAAGGAAAAAGATGATGTTATTGAAAGTCTATTTGAAAGTAACTTTCTTCAGAGAGTTCAGTTACATGMGAGGCAATATTCCTGAAAAGAGGTGCTGTTACAGGTGTAGGAGGCAATACAGAAAAAGCTCAGAGAGTTGGCATAAGAATTATTTGTGTCCTTTTAGACAGTRTGTTTAGACAATAAATTTCCATTTAATATCCAACTGTTGATTAAGAATGARCAGACACTTTTTATCTTGGGTGAGAATAGAGTGAAATTAAAAGATGCTCTTTGCCTTGGCTCTTTTTGTAGGGAGATGTGAAGATCAATGAAATACTTAGCATTTTGTAAAGTTACATAGGTGAGATTAAAGATTTTATTTTTCTCAATGTTTATTTACTCATTTACTCATTGTTTTCCCTACTRTAAAAATTGGTCATTTTCTGAGAGATATTTTTCTGATAATGCCATTTTGTTTTCAATAATAATAATATTGTTACTAAAGAGGTGGCCTAAAAAGGTGTGGAAAATTCATTTTTGTAAGACTTTCTTTAATCCTTAATAACTTATATCCTTAATCAAAAAAACAGAATTTCTGTCAAGATTGTCACACAGTGCTTGTAAAACACACTGCAAGTTATCTTATTAGTTGCTTGTTCTATTGTCATAGTGAGGTCCCAGCCAAAATGAAGGGCCCCATTGTGGTCGCAGTGTATGGACAAATAGTAAGAGAATGCTGAAAGGCTGCAATCTAAACAGGCAGGGCAGACAAAGAGCATATTATCCTGATTTTAGAGATGGGATACTGAGGCACAGAAAAATCTAATCAGGGTCATGCAAGAATGTTGTTTGGGAGCCAGGAATTAAGCCAGCTCTCTCCTTCAGTCCAGTTGTACTGCCTTAAACCAGAGTCACTCTTGTGCAGAAGATAATACAGCTTTGCAGGCGAGTGTGTGAGTGCCAGTTGTGTCTTGCTGAGTGTTTGTGAGGGAAACACCAGTTGGAGGATTAAAGTCTGTTTCATGGCAGTCTGCACAGAAGAAATAGGAATGAAGGGGTTTTTGTGGCCATGGGATTTTTCTCCTTAGGACTGTTTTACTGCATAGATAACTTTTTCTTAGTGTGCATTGAAGAAAGTGGAAGAATAAAACCTACTGTCCTTGTARTATTTCATTACTAGCACTCCAAATGTTGGAATTAGTAAAAATATTGCAAACTAATTGGATTTAAACATTTCTTTTTGTTCCAAATTCAGTAATCCGTAATATGACTATTAGTAGTCCCTAATATGACATACTCAATATTTCCTTTAAAAAAAAAACAAAAACAAAAGAAAATGTCAGTAAATGTCGAAGTTATTTTTCTTTCAAACTTTATTTTTTAGTTCACTAGTATTTGTTCACTTAATATAAGATCATTGAAGCTATGAAGAAAATGGGGAAAAATAAGGAAAAACCACTTTAGTACTCACTCTGACTCACTCTAAAGATGATATGTAGTAYAAAGGTACTGTTGTGAAGTTTACAGATGGGTTGTTAAATTATTTTGATTCTTTGTCAGGCAGCATTTGGTATCTCGAGAGCTTCATCTTACTGCTTCTGCAGGACCAGTATGTTCATGGTGTTTCCAAACCTGTTTAGTTTATTTGGCTATGTATCAGAARGCTTAATCATCTTCATGCAGAAAAATCAAAAGCTGAAACACTGTGTATTTCTATGAGTTATTGTAGTCAATTTGCAGATGACATCTCTTCCTATGTCAAGGTGTGTTTTCCCTGCACAGAAGTTGTCAGAGTCCACCTGCTGCAGAAAGTATGGATGTGGTGCAACCCTCTRACTATTGCTGAAGGTCAATTGTCTGATTCCAGAGAGTTATCCATCAATCTGAGCTGAAATTTAGTGCCATCATCCATGAAGGGTACTGCTAGTGATGACAAGTCTCATTTGCAGTGAGACTTCTCTTGATACATATTTGAGAAAGAAGGAATTGTTCTTTTGCTCTGTGGTGGTTGGTGGAGACTGCCTAGCCAGGGTGCGTGAGGTTCTCTTTGAATTATGAGAGRAATGAAGATGATTTCTAGCCGTTCCTCCCTTACGTCTGCCCGTGGGATGTTAAGAAATCAGAATTCTAATGTAGAGATTGATGATTGTCCTGCACATTCCCTATCCCTTGTATGCACACCTGTGTGCAGCCATGCTGAYTCTCTTAGGTTTTTGATAATGATATGTGTGAGATCTAAGAGAAATCCACTGTATCTGCAGGGTTAAAAATCTCTGATCAGCTCTTTGCCATGCTTTCCATACTCAGGRGTCTGGGGACAGTTATGCTGTATGCTACATAGATGGAATGTCACCTCTTCTTCTGGATATGGAGTACATGGTCTGGATCCTTRTAAATAATGTGTCTTTTTTTCCTTGCCCTCAGTAATTTAATTTTTGCTGCCATTTGATAATACTATTGCTGTGCTGAAGATTTCCAGACATWAGCAAGATGAAATTTGTAGCTGGAGGTGATATCTTTAATTAGACTAAATGTATCTGGTTGGGAAAATAGAGAGATTTGATGGCACACATCTCCTTAAATCCCAAAAGCCAGATCTAAATGTAAACCTGTTGTTTGAAAATACTGTTTACATTTACGTTACACTTTAGCTTKCTTTTGAACACATTATAAGGCTTTTTCTTCCTTGTATTTTGCTCACCTCGGTTTTTGAGGCATATTTGGTAACTGATTTGTGGAAAATTTGATTTTGTTTTGGAATTTTTGTTAGGGTTTTTTTTTTTTCATTTTTTTATGTCTTTGGATCTTAAGATGTTTAACTGGTATCTGCTTTAAAATATTAGCAGGATTTTCTTCTGGGTATTGACTGTACAGTTTTATAACACAAACTTCATAAGCAGTTGCTATAGTTCCTGAAATATGTTGTACGTAAAATAGAAGGCAGTTCAAAATCCAGGTTCCTGAGGAAGAAACTCCTTTAGATTATTTCCCTTAAGTACAGTCTAAAAATTAAGGAAACATGTAAGAACAGGTAATGATTTTGTWGCTGTTACTGGAGTTGTTGAAATTGCCTCGTGTTCTTCTGTTACAATTACACTTACCTTACTGAAAACTAGATACTGTGTATTGAGTGACGTCCATTTCAATTACAARCATTGGTGTTATTGTCCTCACCCTGTAAACTGACATGAAAAACTGAGATTTTTTCAGTGTCACAGGTATGCTGCATACTTTTTGATGCAYGAGTTTTGTGTTTTCCAGTATTCTTGTGATATGTTAATCTGGTAGCCCGGGCAATTCTGGTCCTCTGTTGCCAAATTACTTTAGACAGAGATGGCAAATAGTCTACATAAATTACAAAAAAGCCTTCAGAATTATGGAAGGACAACATTGTCACATTTTCCCATGCTTATTTCATTCTTCTCTTTATTGGTATGTAGTGTCTTATGCAGAACAGTAATGTCAGTGTTGCATAGTTTACTTTGTAATCCCTTCCAAACAAAGGTTGTTACAAAAGATATGCAGATAMAGTTAATCCACAGTATTTGTTCAGATCACTGGTTCCCAATTATGAACTTTTGTTTTTTCTTTYATTATGGGTCTTTGGGAATAGAAGGCGCCGTTTCCATCTTGGGTACCATTTCATAACACCTCGATAAGGCCGTGGAGTACAAAGTCTTTCTGCGTCATTGGGGCTGGTATTTATTGTTTACACTATAATTAATGAACTATTCCCAGCATTCTTTAGGATTGCCACTGTCCTCATGATTGCTCTACCTGGGAGGCAGCATGCCATTCAACCATACTGGACTGGTTTAAAGGTGTCATGACCATGACTCTTTACCACACTGAACCTAAGTCTATTTGCTGCCTTTTCCCTACTTTTTTTTTTTCCTTTATGATGATCATGTTTCATTTATTATTGCTGCTCTTGAGCAGGCCAGTATTTCTGTTTTCTTCTCATTGATTTTCTTTCTCATTTGACTTTYTAGCATGCAGAAGCTTACGTTCCTTGTATTAGCACCTGAAGGGCATCAGTCAGGACTTATGACAGTTGTGTTTGGTCCTTTGTTAATTCTGTTGTGTATATTTTAATTTTATTTTGTCCTCAACTTCATGATTACTTTCATGACCTGCATTTTTCCATCAGAAAATGATCTTGAGCATTACTTTGTGGCTCTGACCCTGAAGTTRGCCACAATTTCAGCAGGATTTTGGAGTAAATGACATCCAGCGATCTCTTTCAGTTTAAATCATTCTGTGATTAATTTGCAACTGTGACTGACATTTTCAGAGGTAAAATGCAATTTATTCTGGCGAACTAATTACTGAAGTGACTTACTGGTTTTTGTGTAAGAAAGGAAAACTGCACTCGGGGGAGAATAAACTCATGCTAAATGGAAAGAGTGTGACATTTATTTCTATGATAAGACCAACCTGTCTATGCAAGTGTGTTTAACTGCTGTCTGAATAATGCCCTGAAGATTGTCTTTTTATTGTTGCAGTTTCAAGTTTCAATTCACCATTCAAATKACTTAGTTTTTTAAGTAATCTCAAATGTAGAAGTAATCTACTGCACTGAAAGATTTTGTACTTTACTCCAGTTCTTGAATGATGTACAGATTTGTTGCTTCTGTGGAACAAGAGGGAAATACTGGGCACAATTCTAGACATAGAATTTAAAAATGTGTGGCTCCAGGAGCTGGAAGAATCACATATATTTGGTTTTGTCCACATTTTTGCTGTTGCTTTTTCTTTAGCTTTTCTTTTTTAATTTTAAACCAGTGTGCAGTGTGTCTTGAATAGTCTTTCTCTTCCCCTCGTCGTTCCCCTTTTCTCTSTTGGCACATAAGCATCACTAATATTTTTGAAAGCGGGCTTTGTGGGTATATTTAGTGGAGCAACAGATATATAAGTGAACATTTTAAGTGTGTATAATTTATAGCAAAAGATCATCATTAAAACTTGATTTCCCACGCAATACTGTGAGGTCTTACTGTTTGACAACCTTAATTCTGCAGTGGAAGAATGTTTTAGATTATTTCTAGCTTGTGTTTTATTATACAGTGGGATGTAAATGATTATGAATTATATAATAGTAGAGAAGGAACTTCATGTAAGTCATCTGCCTTGGATTGTTACTAAARATAATTCCTTTCTGTGTGTTATTGGAGAAGATAAAAAGTCATATCTGACACCTGCATTTTTGTGTTTGTGCCACAATTTGCAGAAGCAACATTTTCTATTTTTTCTATGATATTTGTGTTCTTAATGCACATTTCACCAAATTGATGTCTTACAAAACTATGTCATATGGCTACAGCTCTCTTTTTATTTGCAGATGTTAGTAATATAACACCTACAGGCAAAAGTTGTATTCATTTTTCAAGTGCTATAACAAAGTATACACAAAGTAATAATTTTAGATTTTAATCTATGAAAGTAATTTTGAACAGGCAGCATTCACTGTCTCAGATTTCCACCTATATAGAATATCTTTCCCATGATATGGGCCCTTTTGCATGCTGTTASTTCAGCAGCTCATTTTCAAGCAGGCTTTTGTCATTGTACAGTACCAAGGGGCACGGCTGTGACAGTTGTGGTTCATTTTGAAGGGATGACAATTCAGCACTGCAAGGAGTGAGATATGTGTGGATGGCCTTTACTGAAAAAATAAGTTATCACTTCTTTTTGCCATCAAGRGTCTACTTTGAATCTGCTGGAAGTATCTTCCAGTAAAATGAGGTGACTGAGGTGGGGGCTAGGGATGCTTTTACCTTGTGGCAGGGCTGGGCCAGTGTGTGGTGAGTCGTGCACGCTGTGGTCACTTGTTTCACTTTTACGGGGTAGGCAATTTTTGGTAGAAAATAAATACTCTTTACAATTGCTTTTCTGTCCTTCCTTATTCTTTTTGTACCTTGATAATTATTTCAGCAGCATTTGATTGTCTCTCACCTTATTCAATAATTATCTGACCACTGTTTTTCAGTGGTCTTGCCTCTTCCCATGGAAACGTCTTTCCTGAGCTGACTTTAGAGACATGTTTTCTTCCCCAAAAGTAATCTTTTCTGAAAGGCTTATCACGATTTTTTCTGACTAAGCAGGCAGGGAGATGTGATTATTGCCTTTAGAAGACAGTTTTTTGTTTGGAGAGGCCATTGTCTTTTTTGTTTCACACAGAAGGTCTAAATTGTCAAACGGCTGCAATCTGACCTAAGAAAGATACCAGTATCTAAATTAATCTTTCAGTCTTRGTTATTTTGAGTAGGACATGGTAGCATTGAACTGTTCTTATTAAAAACAGAAAAACCTGTATGAAAAGACATATAGCTGTTAATCTTTTCTACTTTATTTTAGATTTCAAATGTTGCTTGCGTTATTTATTGTAAATTCTCTGATCTGGATTGTATTTGTAGTATTATTGCATCTAATAAAGTGTGTCCCCAGTTGGACTTTGTAGTGAGACAATATGTTGTGCAATTTCATTTGAAAAGTAATTTATATCATTACAAATTATGAATTTAATAATGAAAACAGATTTGTGCAAATCTGGTTAACATGAATAAACTAAGAGAGGTAGTGCTTGAACTTAAAGAATTTTCTTTTCTTAAAAACTCCTGCATAGTGAGAGTTTTAAGGAATCTTAAAAGCCTGAAGGATGGTTTAATTTAAGTTTTTTAATCTATTGTGATTCAATAATAACAGTTTATTTGTGTGCTGTGATTCTTGTTTTCAACCTGCACTCTTATGTCCTCGAGATTCTTGAATTATTTTAAGTGGACTTTTGAGAGGGAGCTGATAACTTCAAAAAGGAGACACATTTACAATGGACTACTTCTAGGCACCTGCAAAATGAAAAACTTCCAAAATCCTGCTTCAGGATGTCACTTACTCTGCATCTGTGCATCCTTKTGATGCTGTGTGTCTTACAGCAGCATTTTGGTGTGTTTTCCTACATGTCTGTGCAGTTTCTTTGTATATTAACCCATATGGAGTATGAAAAAAACCAAAATCTGGAATGGTGCTATTTACCTGTTAGGTGCAGTGGTGTTTGCCAGGGTAGTGGAGCAAGCTCACAGGACTTTTCCTTCATTGCTCTGGCTCCTTGGCAGTGCCTGATGAAAAGATAGATGGATTTGTCATCCTGTGAACTAAACTGATGCCTTTTCCCACCTATGTCCTTGAATGGTTTTTGCCAGTATTAGTACCTTATGTTTTTTATAAGTTACTCCCTGCAGCCAGAAATCATAAAAACTCAGATTCAGACCCAGCCAAGCTTTAGACACCTCTAAGCTGGACATGTTTTAAAGGTTAGGATACAGACCTGTGAAGGTTAAATGAACTTAAGGAATTTAAACTGGAAAACAGTTGTAACTTGTCTGTGAAAGGCAAAGTCTCTATGTTTTTGTTAGAAGATTGTCACCGTACCTTTCAAACAACAGAAAAAAAGTATTTTGAGATGTTTTAACCATTTAAAAAATATTTCATAACTGTAATTAAATGCACATTTTTGAGCTGAGACTTTGTGTCAMATCATATCCAGAAGTACTTACTCCTTTCTGTGGAATTTWCAGTGCTGTTATTAGAAATCTGTAGGTTGTGATCAAAACTATCCAGCTAAGAATTGCCATTGTAAAATAATTTTTAAGGCCACYTAATTATCATGTTAAAACAATAAATAGAAGAAAAAGACCTGTTTTAGTGCCTGCTTAGGGGTTTGTTTATCTGTTTTACCAGTAAGGAAGATTTGATTGAACCTAACTTTGGCTTCACTGGAGGTACCACAATACCTCACCACCAGCATTCTTTGAAATTTAGGCTAAAAAGGTGTCATGTCTGGTTAACCTTTCAACTGGATTTCMTAGCCTGGTACAAGCAGTAACAGAAAGAAGGGGTTTTGGTTTTCAGTGGATAAAGRAGCAATGCACATCATATCATACTATGAAATACCTGCAGGGTGGTGGGGCTGGTTTGTGCCCAAGAATTCTTGAATGAGCCTTTTTGGATCTACCTGTGGTACTGCCTATATTACCATGAGTGTGGTGCCCCATTCCTCTGGGCTTCTTGGGAGATGAAGACATCTTGCACTTTATCATGCCAAGCACTGCCATCGTAAGCAGTGGTGTTACATACAATGCYAGAGGCCAGAGCAGAATTACTTATGAAAGTAGTTCTAGGGCAAAAATAATTGCTTTAGTAAAAAACTAGTGAAACTAAGGTACTTGCTTGAGTCAGTTTTTGAAAGAAATCACTATTTTTTAGAAGTATGTGACTTACTGGAGTAGTTGGATTTAGTTGTTGATGTTTATCAATCACAGCTGCTGTTTTACATGTTTGTTCTCTTGATTTTCCTCCTGTTTAAAACCCACCAGATTAATATTTCATTCTACATTTGTAAGTTCTGTAACAGATTTCAGWTGCTTCTGAGTAACACTGAAATTTACAACACTTTTATTTTTATAATGTGAGAGGTAGTGTGATCTGTGGGGCCACTACTTGGCATGGGGTTACCAGTGCAGCAGCACATTCATTAGCAGCACTGGGTATGGTGACATGATCCCACTGAAATGCATAAAAGCAACTGGAGTTTCTGTCCTCCAATCTGTGGTGGATGAGTGTGTGTGCTTGTTCTTAAGTTATACCAATGAAGAGTAGAACAGGTTACCTCACYTGTAATGTTAGAGTTCTGAGGACTTCAGTTAGTAATTTAAGCCCATTTTACTCTGTTTGTAATGGCTTAAGAATGCATGTATTGCATTATGTGTTTCATCTGAGAGGGACAAGTGCCTGTCATCATCTGACTGTACCTGTCTTTGGATTTCATTAAATTCCTCATACCATCACCAAGAAATACCTTATTAACCAACTTTGTCTCTTCCCACAGTATTTGTTGGGGACAAACAGCAGAGTGTTAGAACTAGGGAAGGGGATTTACACTGAATCAGAAATTTCATGTGGCATGGTATTCCTGGCTGTTTTTGAAGCTGTAGGATCCTTGACCTTGGTTACCRTAACCAGCTTTTAAGCAGGAGCTTTTCTCAAGCAACTTGAATATAAGCTTAGAATATTGTAACATAGAATATAACCTATGCAACGTGTTTTCTATAAGGATCTTTAAGCAGAGATTTTTTTTTAAATATTYCTTTACTCTTTCAACATTTGACTAGTACAGAAATGCTTATTCCACTTCTTGGCAGTGAGTGTTATGAAAAGGTGTTGCAGTCTGTGTTCTGACTCAGACTGAGRGGTGAGACTGCAGCATTAGTACAGGACCTTGAAACCCAAAAGAGGGAAAAAAATCTCTTTAACATAGTAAGATGCTCTTATGGAGCAATGTATACATTTGCTTTGTGTAAATTAATATAACAATAATGGCCCTACAGTATTTTCAATTTTTTTTTTCTTAATAGATATTTAAAGCATAACTTCTAATTCTTGTATATATTTTTAACTTTCCCACAGATATGCACTTATTTGGCCATTATCCAGCTCATGATGATTTCTATCTTGTAGTGTGCAATATCTGCAATCAGGTAGTCAAGCCACAGGTTTTCCAGTCACACTGCGGTAAGTGAATGTTTTCTTTCCTGAATTACAGTGCCAAACTGGCGTATGGCTCTCGTAAGAATCATTGCATACAATCATGACAGAGGCATTGCAAATAGACTTTTGTGGTTATCTTGTGTTCTTTCCACAGAAAATACCAGCAATGCCTTCAAATTAGCATATTTCCTGTAGAGGAAGTTAAATTAGTTGTTCTCAAAGCTGAGCTTTTCAAGTTGAAATTGTTACACTAAATTAACGTGTTACAACAAATAAATCCTGTTAGTTAGAGACTAGCTAGGCTAAAACTGTTATGACCTAACATTGGATTGTYTTTTATCAAAGCTGCAGATTGAGGTCTATGATACTGATCTACATTAATTASAAGTTGGATGTTATGGATTGTTTTCTGGTGGGATTAATGTGTATGTATATATAGGATATATTTTTATATTTATCCTAAGGTTTAAATTTTGTACAAAATTGGCATTTTGAAGCACATTTCTTGAATAAACATTTTTCTAGAGAGTCTTGCGAAGCACATGCATATATTAATTTCTCAGCATGACAACAAGGTGATGATTTTTATGTTGACTATTTGAAAGCAGAATTACTCCAGTTAGAAATTTTTGGTATTGATTAACAAACTACTTTCAATTATTTCTGAAAAATTTCATCCCAAGGTCTGGTTTATTTATTACTTATCTAGTRGTTTATTTATTATTTGTCCAGTGATTTGTTTCTATGGTGATTTTTTGTTGTTTTATTTTTTTTAAAGCGTGCAAAGAGTGACTGGACTAGCTAGCTTGGTATGAGGTTTAATAAAATTTAGTTTAATCAAAATAATTTGAAGGTGGTTGCATAATAATGAAAGGCAGCTACTACTGAGGATGGAATCAATTAAATACATTAAGAAAAAGAATAGCCCAGCAAGATTTTACTTGTCTAAATACAAGTAAGCTTCACAAATCCTGTACCTCTTTTAGTCTTTTTGGCAAAAAAGCAACKCAGTAATGGAAAAATGTAAGTGGGACGGACAGAAAAAGAGTTTATTTACTTTTAAAGACATATTACCTAAATACTGGATTGTGTTTGTATGGATAGAATGCTAACAACAAACCAGGAGTAACTGCTTTCACCTTGGGAGGCAGTTCTAAGACTTGCCACCAGATTTTACCTAGATTGAAGTAACAGTGAAAAATGGTTATAGTGAAATACAGCTTTCTATCCAGTGAATGAAAAAAGATCTAGGAGTATTTTCTAGGGTGAAAAAAGCTTATTAATTTAATGGTGGGGGCAGGTGTTGATTTTAGTGTGTTCACAAGCCATCATGCTATTTTTTTCACAATGTATTTATTACCCTCAGTCTTGTATGGTTCCATTCTGCCCARCTTCAGGTGTCTTATATTGTTTCAGTAACAGAAAAGCTGCTCTGCATGTGGCTGCAGGTACAGTGGGCACATAAAYATGGAACTTGTGCATGGATAAAATGTGCTTAAGGACTGGAGGAGCTGTGGGAGGCCTTGCTGTGCCCYTCCAGAGCTGAGCTCTTTCCTGGGCATTAACCTGGTTTGGTAAGCAGTGGGAAAGCTGGTCCTGTGTTCAGGTAGTAAGCACATAGAATAATGCTCCTGCTAGATGAGAGTAAATTCCTCTGTGTTAGAAAGGATTTTTGAGCTCTTTGTAAGTAATGTRTTGCCATCAGTGTTAGTGCAATGCATGTAAACTACAAAGATCCCATGAGTTACTGTCTGCTTTTCTCCMTTCCAATTTGTTTACTATTCCCTTTACTTCATCTTCATTATAGCAATTCTTTTACACTGGGTGATTGAATGTTAAGTTAYGAATTGCTTGATTTAAGAGCCTAAGGTCAATAAAGAGTTGGGAGAAAACTGTGCTGTATTAAAAAACCACCAGGGAATACTGAGAATAATTGACCAGAGGCCTGGAAGATTGTATTTAATCTAGTCAGACTTGTTTCAGGAAAGGTATACTGGAATATTACTTTAAGGCCTGTGAAAGAGCTTTAGATAGATAATTTTTTTTTAAGAAGAAACAGTAAAGGCAATGTACTAAAATACAAAAGAAATTTTAGAAGATAGGTCTCTTCAAAGTCTCATGAATTTTATAAAGTAACTAATTGTTATAAAGTAACTAATAATTTATTTTAAAAAATTATTCTGTTAAAARTACTCCATATTATATATGTGAAATGCATCTACTAATTTATAATTTTCATTAGAAATGAGTAAGATTTAAAGAACACCTACACAGAGATGTTATTAATTGATTTGTAGTTGCATTGTCTGGTTAGGAAATTATAGAAATCTCCTSATAGAAAACACATTAATCATTAACTGCTTGTGGTTAAATAATTTTTTGCTGGATGTGTTATGGTTCCAGTAGTCTATTGAGAAAGGCCTGGACAAGGCCTCATTTGAGACATTGATTCTGACTGCACAGAGCTCTTCTGTGAAGCAGGAATATTTAATTTTCTGTTCTATTTMGAGTTTTATCACCTTCAGACACATTCATTTTGGTGGATCAGACTTTCTTTAATTAGAGGATACAGCAGCAGAATGCTTTTAAATTCAGTGATGCCAGGCATGTCTGTCAGTAGACTTTGAGGTGTTTTAGACTATCRTATTTACCACAAAATGCATTATTCCACAGGTATTGAATTGCTGCTTCAAAGCTGTAGTACAGACAATGGAAGGGGAAAGCATTAGAAGGCACTACTGGTTTTTGGCTCTTGGAGGTTGTGTCATGGGGAGTCTTTATTGCTGTTGACAAGGGCTTGTAGAGATCTATCCCAGAATCTCCCACAAAGTGTGGTTTGTTGCTAATATCCCTGGTAAGGTCCAATCCATATCCTCTCAGTAAGAAATGAGGTCCATGCCAGGCACATGCTTTATGTTTCCAGGTTCCCTGCATTGTAACTTGAAGGTCTTGGCTTCGGAGCAGCCCTGGAATGCTTTATTCTAGCAAAGGTTTTTGTAACACTTCTCTTGAGCCCTTGCTGGCATCTGCCTTTCTCCAGAGTGTAAGAAGACCCACTGTTTCATTTGCCTCTGATTTCAGACATGTGGCAGCCATCCTTGTTGATGGCTCTGCGAGGTTGTGAATATTACAGAGGCAGATGTTGTTTTAAGGGCTTGATTCCTGGAATATCRAGCAGAAAAAAAGAAAAATCTGGTTGTGGTTCAAGCTATTTTTAATGGCAGGCAGTGCATCAAAGAACCTTAGGCAGTAGAAATCAGGAAGATAAGAGAAGAGATTTGGCTAATTAGAGGACTGACTTGCTGGGCTTGAGAGAGTATATGTAGTGAACACAACATAGAGCTTGGTGTTGCAAAGTAACAGATCTGTTCTAGCCCATAAGTCAGAGAAATACTGAACTGTTTGTAAGAGCAGTTTCACATCCTTGCATCTGCAGGATAAACGTATCCATTTTTAGGTATTAAACCATTCATTTATATATGATGTGAGCCTACCTGGAAGAGACTTGCTGTTATAGGCAGCTGGATAAACCATGTAAATCAAATAAGTTCTTGAGGTTGTTTGGTGTTATTGTGCACTTATAAAATAGTACATCATAATGTCATCAACAGTAGAGTTGAAATAGTGGTGTTTGCTTCTGAAGCCATTTCTTTTGAGTAACTTCTTCTAGTGGTACAGTATTTGGATTTACAGTATCTTGGATTTACTTTTTTTTAATGTATGAAAATGTAGTTGAATTTATTCCTTCACAAAGTAGTTTGAAATAAGTCAGTCTGAATATGCAGCTTGTAGCGTTCCTAAGTATACTTGGCATGTAAGGAATTGTAGTTTTGATTTTCAGAAAATTTTAATTTGTTCTCAAATGCCAACCTCAATGAAGATCRCTTCTTGGAATATCAAAATATTGTGCCACAGTACAATCCTGAAGTATGATAATGTTCTTGCTGTTTGTTTAGGGTTTTTTGCCCATCTGTTTTCTAGGAGACTTTTAAGCTGGCAGTCTATGCTCAACTCTGTCCCTTTGACTTCTGTTAACTCCAGTTCTGTGTCATTGTTAAATGCTGGTGAAGATGGCACCCTGTACCATTTCCCARGAGACATTTCCATTTTTCTTTGGCAACAGAAAGATTAAAGCCTCATGTTCTTATACTGCATTGTCCTTTGCTAGACTAAAGAGCACCAGATACAGKTCTGGTTATTATTTTTATGTTTTGTACATTAATTGTCTTGTTAACTTTGGTCTTTTCCCAGTTAAAAGGAAAACCTCTCATAAAATGTAGCTCTGGCACAGTGAGGATCAAGCAGTGTACTTTTAGGGAGCTTGTCAAGACATCTTGACTTTTACTGTGAGGAAACTAATGATGGGAAAGTGTTAAAAAAAAGAAAACGTTGGGGAGGATGAGGTGGGGGAGGAGGTGAATTAGCCAAGCTAAATAATGCAGTTTGGGTAAACAAAAGCAGCAGTATAACCATCAAAGAGAACTTCCACACATGCTCTGGAGCAGTTTCCAAAGCTGTGGATGGTATCTTAATGAATTGAATAGTCAAGATCCCCATTTGATGAAGCTGTAGCATACAGAAGAAACCAATTTTGCTTCATCAAGGAGAAATGACCTTTTTTTTTTTTTTTTTTTTTGCGCTAGTTTCTTACCTGGCGGCTCATTGATATCTATCCTGCCTGCCTATAAGGTTCTTTTAACAGGCTTCAAATTAAGGAGTAGAAATTCTTATTCCTTAAAAATGAAAAAGAACTACACTTTGTTTTCATTACTTCTGAGTTATATATCCTTGTGTTGGTATCTTCATGTCCTCATGAAAGTTGCAAAAGGATATTTCCTTTTTATCTTTCTGTTTGACTGTGTAACTGTCTTTTAAAAGAAAAGCAAACTAAAAAGTAATGGAGCACTGAAGAATATAAATAAATTATTTTACCTTCCATATCATAATTATTTTCCTAAGAGAGATTATATATTTTCAATTACTCAGACTAGCTATTTTACATTGTGCTTGTAGTGCACTACAATTTAATGAACTGTGATTAACGACAAGAAGGCTGAACTTGAAGTATTGATAAGAATGATTGGCTTTTTTAACACTAGCTTGAGCATTACTAGCTGGCACCTTTCTTGCATAAGGATTTTGATCCAGGTGTGAGTGTCACATTTGATAGATTATTCTGTTTGTATATTTTCAATTATTCAGTACCTTGTTTTTTATTGAATACAACTGTTTGGGGAWTTGTAATTGTTAATACTTTGTCCCCTGCATTTGACCTTTTATCCGAGACACTTTTGTGCCCTTAAAGGGCAATGACATATTTTGAGTGATTTTCCTGTCACTGTGATTTTCTTTATTCATAGCCTTGTCAAAACTTGTTCTATGATATCATTATTGATTAAATAACTTCCTACTTGTCACATGTTTAGGTTTCACTGCATAAACAAATTAAAATAATAAAAATTGGTCTCATTCCTATGGTTTCTTTTTCAAACTGGAAACAGTAACAGCTAGACTGACAGGATTCAATTTTTTTCCTTTGGTAGGGGTAGGAACAGAAGGAAGATGGATTTGAATGTTTTATGTACCTTATATGTATATTTTTATTTTTGTGACTGTCTAGGGTACACCGATTTTGTCTGATTCTCTAATTTCCATTGCTCTAAACCGAACATCCCTTGTTTCCAAAAAAAGTTTTGGTAACTTTACAGTCTTTCTATCAGAAATCTTGTTCTCAAGACAAAAGTACAGCCAGTAGCATAAAGCTCTGTCTTCTGTCAGTGATGAAAATCTCAGCTGTAGTTCCTGCAATGGTACATGTGGGTCTGTCRTGTCCATGTCCTTGTAAGATTTCCAAGCCCAGCATAATGGCAGACACTGTGAAGCTGGGGTCACCRGCCATCTTCTGCACCCTTCCTGGAGTAGTTACATGCTTAACCTGGATATGTATGTATTTATTACCCTTGAAGAGGCAAAACTAAACCAGCATTTCTTTGAATTCATCTTTTTCCTTATATATTCTTGGAGTGACGTATTTTAGACTGTCAGCAGTTCTTGAGGATCTGAACAGGTACAAAAATGCAAATTTATGGCTTTGTTTATTCTGTTACAAAATCTTACTTTGTTTATATTCTAACTGCTGGTAGTGTCTGGCCAGAAAAGCACTTAGCTGCATAAAAGGCAATCAATACTTGCTTCAAATGATAAAATGAAGAAAAATTCCTCACAGCTGCTGGTATGTGTGAGAATGTTGGTCACTTCTGTATTGGCTAGTGTGCTCATTCAGGACTGGAAACAGTCCTGGGCTTTTTTATAATTTCACTGAAAGTTATATTGACAAGACCTTGTCATTCAAGAAAAATGACAACAAAATCCTTTTTTCCCTGTACTTACTTGTCCAGGAAGCAAGAGATTTGGCTTTAGTAACCTTACCACCTGGGAGCTATTCTCTCACCTTCCACCTCCTGAGAGAGGAAAACACACCCGGGATAACCCAGGCTAAAGCAAGATGACACTTRCTTTTTGCAGCAGAGATGTATCAGACAAAGTGAACCTGAATGTAGAAAGTAAAACCCAGGTCAAAGGGAAGGACTGACCATGATGGGACTGAAAAATGTGCATCTGATGTTCAGAACAACAGCAACATAATGTGTCTTCACCTGGCAGGTTGCTGAGACCTGCTCAAGGCTTGGAGGAGTTTGTTGTGCTTTCCTTACTTAGTCTAGCATGAGGATTAAAGTGGAGCTGTGTTCAGACCTGCTGACCTGTTTCCTTAGAAGCAAGTAGCATAATATTGGATAGGGTTGGATTTTTTTTATATTTTCTACTATCATCTTCTGCTCAAATTGTTTTCTTTCTTGTTACTAATTCATCATCAGTGACAGAGCCTAAAACAGGGAAGTTCAGATATAGAAATAGATATAATCCATGAAGAGTTACAAGGTCAATGAGTAGTGTAAGTAGGAAGCTGACAACTTCCCACAGATAATTTGGCCTTAGGTTGAGGTGTCAATAATTGAAAATTTCTTCATTCAAAAGATTCTTTGAATGAGAAAGCAGGAACACTTTGGAGTGTTGAATCTCAAAAGACTGTGTATTGGAGAGCTGTAAGTATTCAACAGGAGAAAACATTCAGCAGTGAAAAGAATGCCACACATGTATGCAGTTGCTATTCAGCATACTAACCTACTCACCCTCCCCATATTTCTGGTCCTGTGCATGAAATTCAAGTCTTGAAATGAAACAGCAGTTAATTGTCTTTTCCCTTGATGTTTTCTATTAAGTTCTTTACAGTGCCTTGACTGTGCTGTAATTTTACAATGCTGATCTTAAATAAATCCACATAGGAAGAGGATTGAAAGAATAATAATGGCACTGGGCTTTTCAGTGCACTTGAAGTCTTACTAGTCTAGTTTACACATAATCCCTACCATTATATATTAACTCATCTCTTTCACATTGTGTAGTCATCGATAGTACTTGATTAGTGAACCCTTTTGTGGTTTTTTACTTGGGAAAAATTGTGGTAAATGATGCATGCATTCTTGAACTGGGTGGTGTTGTCATGGCAGTGATGGGCAATATGTATCACATGTAATTTCTTTCAGTCAAGATTTTAATAGAGTTGTAGCTTTAAATAGTAACCAATAAGGATTTCTTTTAAGGAGTGTCCATTAATAGAACTCAGCTGTTGAAGGTTGACTGTAGCATTAGGCTTAAGTTTAATCTCCTATGTTATTATTTACAGGGCTGTGTTTAGTGCATCAGTCTTTTGGCTGCCTCATTGGTGGAGGAATGGGGGTTGGGACAGTGGGAGAGAGGAGAGAAGTTAGTGAAAATTTTCTGTCATAATCTGTAAAAACCTGACAAAATTAAAATTTGGAGTATTAGGCTTGAAGTCTTCCATAGCATGTCTTACTGAGTAAGGTGGATGCTTTCCATCTTAGAGAAGGAATGTTTTTAAAAATAATTTTATAAAGACTTCATGGTCCTATTCCTAGATAAAGTCCAAAATAGAATTAAGAGTTTTTTTAAGTCACTGTTTGGAGGTGTTTTGGTGACTAAAAGATAAGCAAGATCCAATTCCTTCTTATATCAAATTGTGGTATACTCTAAAAAGAGAATATTTGAAGTGGAACCTGAATTTGCCAAATACCCAAATAAGAAGTCATTGCTTCTTCACTGCATTCAGAAGTTCAGAAGTGTTAAGAGCAAGTCTTGTCTCTGTTATCTCTTTGTACTTCCTGCTTGTGATTAGACAAAGAAGTCTATATGGTGGATTTTTTAATGTGGGCTGTAGGATTTTTTGGTAATAGTGTTTCACTTTACGTACACAATAGTGTTTACTTTGCAGAAGGTAATTAACATTTGAATTAGCTACTATCAAATATTGTAAGTTCCATTTCAAGTCTGTAGAAGTCATGTCTGCATATAGCCCTCCCCATGGGCCATGACTTTTAGTAGTTGTCTGAATATTTTGGGTTAGTTAATTTTCTGAATGTAGTAATTTCTACTGTGTTATCATTTAGCATTTTCTTGCAAAGCAAGAAAAGTCTAGTAATTTCTTACTGTCCTGGTATTAACTTCTTCTGTAAGCTGGCTCATAAAGTTGTTTTAATTATTGGGCTTTTCCTTACATAAATGGTAGCACTTTTTTGGGGTAGTGTCTTCTCTGGCAGCTGAACAGCTCCTGTGCCATGAGTTGTGGTTGCTGAGCCTGCAAGTAAGGTGGCAGGTGGGGCTGGAGTTGCAACTTGGCTTGGGTGTTCAAGGGCTTCCTTCAGAGCTGGGGAGGCCTGGGAGGAGGCTGGATGACCCCAGAACACAGAATACAGCCGTGGCCCTCACAGCTGCCTTCTTATGGACACTGGTGAGTGGGCAGAAAATTGAAGTGGCAGTTTATTAGGTTTTGGAAGYACTGCTTCCGAGAGGCTGAAGTGCYTCTTTCCAGCAATGTTKGTGTTGCCTTTCTAACATCTACAGGCCACTTGGGGTGTAGTGAGGAATACAAAAATTCCATTGGCATGCGGGCAGATGACAGGGTAGTCTTATGTCCTTGTTCATAGATGTGCAATGGAGGGCAATTAAATTAAATATTGGGCTGTATTTCAAGAGCTTTATTTTTTTGTCAAGCTGGAAGTAGTTACATTTAATGCCTTTCATGAAGAAATATTTTTTTATTTGATGTTTTAAAAAACTTCTTATTTTTGATAGAGGGAAATCTCAGCTGTGATAAAGTCACTAGTACAAGGCTTGCAAATTACTTTTATCACAGTTTTCAGTAGTAACATTTATCCCAGGTTTTGTATACCTGTTATTTTTTTTAAATATTTCTTCTTATTTTAGTATTATTTTTTTCATCTAGTATGCAAACATGTTTGTCACAACCCCATGTTTGAAACTATTGAGTTCTGTTTATTTCATTGTAATAATAGTACACAACCTCTTGGCACCTGACTAGTGTCAAATCTATTCAAAACATTTTGTTTGTGGGCATACAGTGCTGTACTTAAAGTTCTCATAATTTCAAATATATCTGAAGCTCCTTGTGTTTCCCATTTCATACCCCTTTAGTGATTCATATAATTATCTTAATGGCTTGTTACTATTATCTTTAACTGGTGATATTAATGTAATAATTGTCACATTAAAATGTAAAATATTGAATTAGACCTTGTTCTATTACTGCAGGCAGGTTAGACACACTGTAGGCTTCTGTTTTCATAATACATTTTTTTATATTCATTTAGCAAGGTTAAAAAACTATATTACTCATGATGCAGTAAGAAAGAAATGTTTAAAATGTTACACAAATGATGATGGACTATTGGTTCACTTYAATGTGTGCATATTTTCATTATGATCAATTTTCAAATACTTGGTTTAGCTTTCTGCACTGAAACCTACCTATTGTTAAGATACATAAATAAAATGTAGAAAACTTGCCTTGTTAACTATTTATGTTTGTGAGATTAGTGATGCTGTTAACTAGGGACGTTTTCTTTGACTAGTGCTCTGGGAAATAACATATTTTTCCAGTCGCTTTTTTGGGCAGACTTCTTTTTTCTGGAAATCGTGCCTAGCATCTGCTCTGCAACTAGTGAAGTATAACTAATAGCATATTTATATAAAATATCAAGCATTGCATGTGAGAAATGTATTTAAGGCAAGCATTCATGTATCATTACTCGATACACATCCTTTCAGTTTGTTCCCTCTGTTTTATAAGGTATTCTTTTCATGAGTATGTCATCAATGTTGTGCTTTACTAATTGGGTGGCTAGATAAGTTTGATTTTTTATAATTTTTTTTTAATGAAGTGTAGTTTCGTATTTTAGGTTTCAGATTGGTAATTTCACTTTTTAATTCAGTTGGTTAGGATTGACAGGGAGGAGTCTGTTTTCAGAGCCGCTTCCACCTAAAAATACTGAATTAGGGATACATCTGTACAAGCTGACATTTGGTCCAGTAACTGGCCAACAATACTGTAAAAGTCTACGTTGATTATAGATATTTCAGATAGATTTAGTTTGTATGTGATGGTGACAGGACTGCAGGAACTGTGGAGACCAGTGCATCCTTGTGTGTTCTTTAGGCTTTCTCTGTGGAAATATCTCRTGGAAGTATTGTGCTTGTCCTAATGAGTCTGAAAACAAATGTTTCTCATTCTGTGATTCTAGATAGATGAAGACTGTAAAATGTGAGTGGAAGTAATGCTTTTGAATCTGGCTGGGACAACAAAGGATTTGTTTGCAGTTTAAATAAATCTTTATATCACTGTCTAATACCAGATGTATGTAGCAAGAATGCTGAAACAAGCAGGAAAAGTTTCAGCATTTTTGCATGGGCAGGAAGGGCATAGTCAATACCAGACAGTCTGTGAGGAAGGGCACAGTGCAGAACTGCATGTGTAGTTAAATGAGTATAGAAATGATGCAGTAAAAAAAGAAACCTTGGAAAGAAAAATCTGGTATTTGTCACTGTGCTGCTAAACAACTCTGTTGACAGTGGGTTTTTTGAAGTTAATAGAAACTTGAGAGCTATGTGGTCCCTTGGAAAGGATTCTTAAAACTTAGCTGTACACTGTGTGGAGAAATACCTTGCTTTTTGGTTTGTTTTTGAACCAGCAACAAATTATCATTTCCTGTCCATAATAAATGTACACCATAACCCTCCTCTGTCATCACTCATCCAGTTTGACAAGTCCAAATTGGTCTAATTGTCACTTGTGGAAACTCCCTATGTCTTTCCTATGTGTTTTTATRTCTTGCCTAACTCTTCTAAACAATTTTTGAAGGGATGGAAGCAGTGGTGTGATGTGTTGTATTCCTTGGCTAACATTTGTTTTGCTTTTGTGACCACCACAAATCATTGAGATGATAATTTCRTAGAACTGTTACAAGACCAATGTTTCATTATTGTGTAATTATAATTGAAAGACCATCATTTCATATATAAAGTGAAGATACTTTTCTTCTTCCATGTCTGTCACTTTACATTTCTCTACATTGAATTTCATTTCCTATTTTATTACACTRGTCAGTATTAGGTCTTTCTGCAATCTGTTGATTTTCATCTTCAGTACTCTAAATAATTATATACCAAAGATCTTGTTCTCTCACTAACCACCACATTTTTTCAGTCATTTCTGGATATGCTGAGTAGTTCAGGCACTAATACAGGCTCTTGCTGCATGCCATTGCTAAATTCTTTCTTTGAGGTCTATTTTCACCCTCTTTTCCTTGGCCTGTCAGTAGTTCTATAGCCTTTGGGTGAGGGTTGCAACAACATTCTGCCTCAACAGCAGGTATCTTTACTTTAAGAAATGGCTTTGTTTCACTTACATATTTGAGTAGACTGTGTCAGTTGGATTTCTCTTGTGTCAAGTCACTAGTTCAGTTGGAGATGGGTTTTYTAAATCCTTTGGGGCATCTGGACCMTAAAGATCATTTTTGTCATGACTATAAACAAAGCAAAGTTTTATCTGTGCAGAAGKGTCTCTGTGTATGCATTTCTCTGTGTATGCACATGCATTGCCTGACCTGTCCATTGCACCCCAGTGCAGTTGTAGCCTTATTTCTGTAATAACTGCTAGGGAGTAACTTATTGCCACTTCCTGAGTAGATACAATTGGTAAAAGAATAGGATATTTTTCCTGTGGCTTGCTGAAGAATAAAACACAGAGGTTTTTCACATTAAAAATGGCTTGAGCATAACAAATCTTTCTCTCATTTTCTTACCAAAATAATTTCCATGGCCATAGAGGTGAAGTGTTGCACTTGGCCTGAGGTAAAGTCTCTTTTAAGACACTGGGAAAAAAAAAGCCCAGAGRAAATTAAATTCTAAGTCTGCAAAATTATTTCTGTTCCTTTAGCCACTAGTGTGGTGATTAGAACAGTTAATGTGCAGTGTGGGACGTTCTCTTTACACTTTCCTTCCCAAATCTGAGGGAAGTTGAATCAAGCCTTAAGCAAACTACCTGGTGTTGATAGGTGTTTTTTCTCCTTTCCATAAAGARATGCTAATGACAATTGGGGTATCTCATCTGCCAGGGTGTGGTGGAACAATTCTGCTTGTGAGGCTTTGCCTGCTTCTCCTGTTGCATGTTTTGTATGGAAAARGAATGCAAATGATTGAGAGGAACAGGATTACCTGCAGACTGGGGGCTTCTGCTATTGGAAAACACAAGTTCTAGTCCACACTGATTTCTTCTTTCCTTTTGGTGTTTTTACTTTGCATAAGATAACAGCAGTTGAACAGAGTTAGAGGGGGAATTCATCCCTAACTTTGACAAGTAAGATACTTGGCATCCGATCTGTGGTTCAAGAAATGTGTTTATGGAAGGCTGAAATAATTTCAGCAGGATAGAGAGAGAACAAGTCCTTAACACCCTTCACAAGGCTTTATCCTTGTCGGAGATCTTTTATGAAGAGGGGAAGATTTGGGTTCAGACAGATGACAAGAAGGTGAGTGCTTTAATCAGGGAAATAGTCATCTCCCTTTCACCAACTTTGTCTTGTTTAAAGATCTAGCAGTAAATGGCTTTCTAATAAGAAAATATATTTAGAAATACTTATTATTCTGTCAGAATTTTAGATATGAATCCACTCTCTGAACCAAGCCAAAGTAGCTGATTGTAAAGTAGAAACAAAGGCAGTTACAAAATTGTCAGAAGATTGTATATTGATATTTAAGGGAGAAAAGCCGTATTATATCAGCTGCTGTGTTTACTGGTCTAGTGATAACTACTGATGAGTTGTGAATATAAAATAATTTTGGGGACAGGCTGATGGCTAGGGCAGCAGTTACCAGCAGTGAATTGGTTGACAAAACCTGAGGGTTCCCTTACAATTCCATGACATCGTGCATGTCCATTTGGTCCAGTAGAGAGCTATGGGCTATACATACACTGAGTTCAATATTCCCTAACATATGGCTTGATAATATTACAGGTGCCCTTTAATTCTTGCCATGTTGAGGTCCGAGTCTTTTTCTTGCAGAGGTGGAAGGGGCGGGGAGGTGGGTAAAAAACAAACCACAACAAAAAACTAAAAACCCTTTATACTGTCTCCCAAAAGCAGARGGATGAGGTGCCTAAGGTTGTTACACACAATCCCAGTATCAGAGTTCTCATGTTCTAGCTTGGAATCCTGGGAGTCATGAAAACTTCAACCAGTGTTTGTTAGATAGCCATGGGAAGTAGTGGAGTATTTTGGCCTTTCTTCTCTTCCATGTCCCAGATCCCTAYTGCTCCATAAAAATTATCTGGCAGACTGGAAATAAAGTAACTCAAAATTAGCCTGTCTTTGCATTTGAAAAGGGACAAGAATGAAAGGTCAATGCAATCCTGCAGCAAGGAACACAGCAGGGTTTGGGGGTTTTTGTTGGAACTAGGAAGAAGGACAGGTCAGGATATTTGCATATCCAGTCCATGTTGCCTTCACAGCTTTCTCTCTAGTTTATTTTCATAAATTAGAGAAACAAAACTGCACAGACTGAACTATGTGTCTCATAGGCATTAGTAGTTTTGAGATCACTATGATACTTATTCAGCCATCCTCCAATTCAGGAGTTCTTAGAAACAGACAATTGAAAAGATTATATCTTATGGTTAGCATGGGTCAAGTGAAAATACTTGCCTATGCATGCTCCGAGGTTGTTCTCCTTCAACACTTCATGCCAGGGTTTATCCATGTGCTTTCCTGCCTTCTCATGGTGATTCTCTTAGCACTCAGAGTGAATAGCTGGAGAGAGGCGTAAGGGAACAAAGCTGAATCTTTGCTTCTGCCCTAATTTGAGGATGTCCAGTCATCTTGAACTTGTGAGTGGCCTGTTCGCGCTCAGTGTGATGAAAAGTCAAAGTRCAAAGGTAGATTTTGGAAATGCAGGCAGGAAGGGGTGAATTGTCTTTCTTCTTTGCATGTTCATATCTGTGTCAGTGAAATGTGCACAGCTGACTTCAGCCTCTGCTTTGCTTTCATCTGCAGAGGGATCCAAGGTACTCAGTATCCCTAGGACAGTTTTATTTCCAGTTGCTTATCATGTGATGCAGTTATATGAAGGAATTACAAAGTTGCTGCAAGTATTTGTACCAGAAGCACTCAGTAAGAAAATAACTCGTGTTTAATTTTGTATTTTAACTTAGGTTTGAAAGTGATAATTCTAGCAAGATGGTATTGCTGAGGTGAAACAAAGTTCAAATGAATGATACATAGAGCTACAAGTACCACACTTTAAAAAGGAAAGCTATAGAAACAAATTCATTCCACTGAATGCTTAAATCCAGCTAATTTAATGCAAGACTTTGTTTTAACTATTTATATTTCATTGATAAATGCTCCATAGTTGCATTTTATAAAACAGAAATATTTTTTTAAACTTAGTTTAATGTCATTTTAGAATTGCCTAATGTCTTGATTTTGTTGTTTTAGACTTTAATATTTACTTTAGGGTTAGTCTGACTTTTTTTTCTTCCCCAAAACATATATATAAACACAAAAAAGAAAATACAATGAAATTATTTTCTTTAACACTTAGAATTATCTGTTGGAAAACTCTGACTAATGGGCAGAGGATATACAAATGCCCACTTATTCTCTGCAGTTGGAGTTGCATAATATCAACTGTTAAACAGGTAAAACAGGTGGTGTTTTTACATGTGTATGGTCTAACACACCTGTCTCCTCTGCTGCAGCAGCACATCATACCTTCACTTTGCAGCCTTTTCTTCTTTAACTGTGGCAGATTGCAAAGTGTGCTTCACTCAGATCTGTCCAGACAGGATTTTGAGGGGTCCACTGCTACTTTCATTTTTTGAAAAAGTATTACAATTGTAATAGCTCCAGTTAAAATATTCATCTGAAACTTACGGGTGTCTGTGTAAGAGTCAGCTARCTGCAGATCTAACCTGGGCATTTATGTCTATGAAGAAATTAATACATAAAGTGTAGCTTACCTCAGCATTATATGTTGTACTATGGAGTTGGATGAGTTGCCAAGGTACCATTTTCTCCATGATCTTCATGTRTGTTTCTTGTAAATTTTGTAGCAGTCATTTTGTGTTCTTAGGTTATGACAGAATCTGCTTTAAAAAGTGAAGTTAATATTTATTTATGAGGTCTAAGTTATGAGCTGTTTAATCACAAGTAATGTTATGGAGCAGYTCAGGCAACAAAGATCTGAAGATGCTTATTCAAATATATCCTCTATCTCTTCTAAAACTGGATGGAATACAATATGGTGTCTTTTTTGGTGCACACATGTCTGTAAAGTTGATAGAATTGATGTTTATTTTACTGCCAGTAGAAAGCATAAGTGTGGGGACTTGTGACACAGGAAGGGGTCAAACCCTTGCTTCATTCAAAGAGGAAGCTGCTTGCTTCTCAGTATTTGTGTTGCAAATTGTTCCAGGCTTTTAAAGGCTCTATTTCACCCTGTCTGACCCTTCTTTTTTTTTTTTTTCTTTCTTTCCCTTTCAAGTAGGATTCTTTTTTTAGTGCAATTCACGTAAGACATTTACACTGGATGAAACAGCCYCATTGTTGACCTAAGCTGGTTTTACTTGTTAGGCTTTGCTTTTCCCATTTTTCTGATATGTTTCATTTTAAAGCTCAGCTTCAGCTGAGCCACACAGATAGTCCCACTTGTGTTTTCAAATATTCCATTTAATGGTTAGTTTTAGGAATGTCAGTTTATTGCTAAATAGTTGAACCATCCAAGTGGAAGCAGAACCATGGTTATAGCACAGGTTATGTGCAGGTATAGCTGWGTTCTTTGAAATCCCTTTGCTTAGCGGGATGTGTACTGATCTTATTTGAGAGAAATAGCTTGGGGGTTCCAAGTCTGCAAAGTTTCTGCCAAGAACCTCCATGTAACTTCTCTAAAATTTGAGAGGATAAAGTGTGGTCAACATAACATTAGCTAATTCTACTTCTTATGCAATTAGAAACAGCAATGGGATGTATTAAGTGTCTCATTCAGATCACCTGAAGAAGTATTCCATATTCTTGGAAGTTTTGAAATATTGTCTATTTTATTGTTATTTTTTAAAAAAAATATACCTATTTAAAAGAACATAAGTTCTGGTTTTTTAACTAAGAGCAAGAAGTTTCTTTATATCATCTAGAAGTATTAATGAGAAGTGTTGCKGGGTAAAGGTCTAATGATTAATAACTTGTTTGAATTGAAGAATGACAGCTATGATTACTATTGTATAGGAAGCTGTACTGTGGCCTAAAATGTTTGATTTTCATGTAAAAAGTAATAATAATGAAAGTTTGAGAATCAGTATTTTTACAATATTTAAGATTTTATCATGTGGGCTTTGCACATTTTATCATTTGTAATGGACATGGAGACCTGGACTTAATTTTCTTCAGGTGAATACAGTATAGGCATCTATGTGTAAGAAACCCATTCAGTATTAGCTTTAGATATGGAAATAAAGGGAATTTTCRCAAGATTACACTAAAATTTAGCAGTTTATTTTAATTATATTTATAAAATACTACAGGAGGAAAGACTGAGCAGCTTTATTTGCCTTACTGCCCCGTTTATCTCCCTGCAATACAAGAGTATCTGCCTCACATTCCCTGCAAGCATTCCCTGGTATGCAGTGCCTCCCCCACACTGTGCGACTGATCTGGCCCAGCAGCGCCTCTCCCCATTAGTCATCACTGCCTGATGCTGTGTGCAGGAAAGTAATTCTTTAAAGCAGTTGCTCCTGGTTCATTTTTTTTCAAAGATTATTTCGTAATACATCATTGCAGTAGTATCTTCTTGTAAGTATGAACCAAATCTTGGTCACTAAGCAGAAGCGGTTTTATGTGGAATGAAAAGATACACTGCAAATAAATCACTACTTATTTCCTTTAATCTGTTTTCCAAATTGTTTGACTTCTGCCTTTCAAACACAGTTTCCATTCATGTGTTTGGGAAGCTTTTGAAAGCATATGAATGGTAATTTTCCCAGTTTTTCTGGAACTTTAGTTCCAGCAATGTCTGCGGCTGGCTGCCTAATAAAAATGACTTGCATTCCTAGAAACATTGGRTTGTGCTGATGACTAAAATGACTAAACTGTTTTAAAATGTAACCCATGCTGTTACATTAAAATATGTTTTGGCTTTGGTGATATTAATCTAAAGTGAATTGTTACCTGCAGTGATGTTTAGTAGTGRTTTTATTAATGTGGATTAGCCATTTACAGAAAAGGTCTCATCTTGTAGCAGTTTGTTTTTTTAACATTGTAATCCATTTGTTCTTACATTATTGAAAGGCTTCCTCGTGTCTCTTGCTTTCGTGGTTTTTCTTTTCCTGATGTGTGGAATATTCATACAGTGTTGTAAGAAATGCAGTAGTCACTTTGATTGTGCTGCATATGAACATTACTAACAGTTTTACACCATYTTGCACCCTGATATTTCTTTTGATGGGAAACCTATGTTTTATTTATTCCATGTTGTCAATTTTGGTATAGTGAAACTTCATTTAAATGTAGAAATTAATTTTAATGTAGTGAGATTATTTTTCTTAAATCTTTTATTTTAAGAATTATTTTAACTAAAAAAYGTGGTTTAAGTAACTAAGAGAGAAAATAAATAGTACAACAGTCATATTTCTAGTTCATATTTTATTTGAAAACTTAGGGGCAAATGAAATATGCAAAACGCTTTTATTTTAAAGTTTAGGATATAGAGAATTTTCATTGTCAGGATTAGATTGGTTTTTTTAATAAGCTGTATTAGTTTCTCAAGGAAGGTACTAATATTATAATAGTGTTGAGTCCCAAGTCATGAAGGACTGTTATGACAAATTCATCATTCTCTGTATTAATTCTCTAGTAGTCATTTCTGAGATATGCAGAAGTCATAGATAAAGTAGGTCTACAGTGTCCAGTAGGCTCAGCAGGTGTAAGTTTTTCTAGTGTTTTGTTCTTTAAAATAAGATTTGTTTTTTCTTGACGATACACAATGATAGTGAGTGAAGTTTCTCTCATTTTTTTATCCAGYTCTTTACAGAACCCTCATCACATTTCTCAAAATATTAGTTACTTGTTCTTATTTATTTGCCATGCCCTCTCTGCTGCCATAACTGAAGGCAGATATGTTGACTAAGACCAGTCAGTGTGGTACAAGTAGAATCACACAGTYGATTCCAGACTATCACACTTGCTGTTGTTTTCCAGAATAACACTGTTTGAAATAGGACGGTGGTCAGTGATRCTTTGTGAGAATAAACTCTTCAGCCTCGATTGGTGAAGACTGGAGGAAGAGAAGATGGGCTGGAGACTCAGCTGTGAGAGCAGGCACAGGTCACAAGGYGCAGCAAGTGCTCTTTTACAGCAAGAACTGATAACCAAGTGGCGACCATGGTCCTTTTAAAATAAGCAAGAGCTTCTTTCAACAGCAGCARAACCTCTAGTAGCTTTAAAGCATGATCATGTCTCTGGGATGTTGTCTCTGTTGGTGACATCAGTGCCCCTTCTACAGCTCTATTGACTATCACTGTGGCAGGGTGTCCCAAACGGATCGGAAGGCACTCTACTGCAGAGGGCAGAGTGTGTTCTTCACACCCCACCCTTACTACCCAGCCCAGGGATCCTCTTCCTTCCCTGCTGCTCATCTCACCCTGTAGTGACATTGTTGAACTTATTATTGAATAACAAGACAAAGCTATTCAGTAATTTGTGGGTTAGCAACTTTTCCCCCTTTCTTTGGTTAGTTATATGCTTAGCAAGCTAAGCTCAGCCATCAGGGCAGCAGGTGAATGCCAGAGATGGTGCAAGGCAAAAGCATGGTTCAGAATGCATGGTTCAGAGYGGCACTTGCACAGGGAACAGCAGCCACAATTAATTATTCATTCAGCTCTGCCCGTCTTCTCTAAACTACTATCTTAAAAGCATATATTTTGAAAAGGACACCTGACCTTGAAGATGAAAGATTTACCATTTGAATTTATCTTAAAGTGGTCTTTTTCTGGGCTGTGTCTGTTCAGATCTGAGGTTTGGTTTTTTTAAGTTGGTACCTTCAGGCTGTTGACATAACTAGATTGGTATATTGCCAGCCATATCCTTGGCTGCATCAAAAGCAGCATGGGCAGCAGGTTGAGGAAGGTGCTTCTCCTCCTCTATTCCACTCTCAGGAGACCCCACTGGAGTACTGCATCCAGATCTGAGGCCCTCAATATCATAAGGACGTGGACCTGTTGGGGCAAGTCCAGAGGAGGGCCACAAAGAATGATCAGAAGGCTGAGGCAGCTCTGCTGTGTAGACAGACTGAGAAAGCTGGGGTTGTTCAGCCTGGAGAGCAGAATGTTCTGGCAACACCTTGCAGCACCTTCCAGTGTCAAGGGGGACTACAGGAAAGCTGGAGAGAGACTTTTTRCAAGATCATGTAGTGACAGAACAGGGGGGAATGGCTTCAAATTGAAAGAGGGCTGGTTAAGATTAGCTTTTAGAAGAAATTCTGTACAGTGAGACGCTGGCACAAGTTGTCCAGAGAAGCTCTGGCTCCCCCATCCCTGGAAGTGTTCGAGGTGAGGWTGGGTGGGGCTTTGAGCAGTCTGGTCTAGTGGAAGGAGTCACTGCCTGTGGCAAGTGAGTTGGAACTGGATGACTTTTAAGGTCCTTCCACCCCAAACCATTCTGTGATTCTATGATCTAAGAACTGGTGGCAACATGCCTTTTTTTTTCTTTTTCTTTTTTCTTCYAAAAGTGCTCTTCTCTAGSAGGAATTCACAGCCCTAAAGAGGGATATGGTGAAGAGTAGGTTTTAATGTGTGAAGTAAGCCTGTTAAAATTATTAAAAGACATAGAAAGTCTAGAAGGCAACTCTAAAACTTTACTGACTGATTAGGATTAAAGTAAAAATAGAGAAAATGAGATTTAAGTGGGGAAAAAGTGGTGAGGACTGCTGGACTACATGTCCAGAATATTGCTTTCTGCAGCACTAAATTCAGGAGAGAAGAAATGACAGATTGCATAAAGTTTCTGCAAAAGCTTAGTGAACTTCACACATTGCTTATGAATTGCTTTTCTTTTACATTATCTGAACAAATGTATTTAATGAGACTGCACAGATGTTACAGATTTTCAAAGGCTGGGGATCAGAACAAAAGTAAGGAAATTTTTATATTTAAAACTTCTTTTCAATATTTGTTTAATTTTGGAAGTATTAATTTATAATATKCATCATATGAAAAAAAGAATTCTTGAAGTCTGAGGTGATGCATGTAGTCATACAGCAAATGACAGGCAAAAGCTGTAGTGTTTGATTCAGGAATTAAAACTGTAGCAGTAAAACCTGTATTTCTTCAGTGCATGGAGATATCATGAAAATGTGTTTTCTGCATGTGCTTTTGCATGTTCAGATAAATCCGCTCTGGACTATTTTTGAGTACATGTCAGCAAGCAATTAAATACTGGTTTGACGCTTTCAATCAGCTTCTGTGCAACTTGCAGCACGGTTTTGCAGTACTGTCAAAACATGCATACCCACAGGACGTGAAAATTATGTGAATTTAATTTAAATCTAAATCACTGATTCTAATGTGAGACTAATTGAAATAAACCCTTTATTATCAGTTGAATGAAGTCAGTAAGAGATACCAACTAGTACCTGTGATTGTGGAATTTAACAGCTATGAAATATAAAGCTAGAGTGCTTATGAAGGTGYGAGCAGCATTGCACACATCAAGCAACAGATTTGTTCTTATTTGCTATAGAAAGTTAAAGGATACATTTGAGGCCCTGTAGCACCTTAAGGAAGCAGTGTGTATATGAGGACAAAAGTAATWAACTTCAGAAACCACTTCAAAGTACAGCAGCATTGCTCCTTTAAGAAATACTAATTTTGTGTATTTTACTTGTGTATTCATTAATTCTTTGTGTATCATTTAGCATTATGAAATTAGTAAATATGATTCTAAAATACTCAAAAACTTTTAGAGACATAGAACAGTGGCAAAAGTTGTAYGACAGAAGTACTGAAGATGTGTCCATGAGCTCACTTGCTGAATTTGGGTTTAAGTGTAGGAGGAAGGGATATATGTTCCTTGGTTAGTTTCACTGATTATCCTAGAAGTGCCTAAGCATGATGTGTACCTAAGTGAAGTACCTGAGCCACCTGCAGTGGTACTGCTGAACCCCTGGCACTGGTGAGGTGCCCAAGTGTTTGAAGTCATTTATAAGCAACTGAGAACAGAGACTGGGCTTTACATGGTTGCACAATATTAACTCTAGCTATTTTGGAAAGACAGTGGGATCACTTCTTGGTACTTCAACTTGCCTAGATTAGGTTTGAAGGTTTACAGCAATAAAGCTGTGTCCAGCTCAAAATGGAAACAGAACTCATTGTTGATTTTGTTGTTATGATAGTTCATCTTTAATAAGACAAACTGGTCTTTAGGAGCCCCTAGGGGGTCTGACCAAGAAACAAGAAATCCTGGGCTAGACATTAAGTAAATAAACACCATTAAATAAAATGGTGTTCTCCTAAGAAAGCAGACCTTAAGTTGTCTTTTATTATGCTGTTAGAAGCTGATTTTAAAATGTGATTTGCATACATTTTGACACATATATGGACAACACCTTCTTGGCTGGATAGGGCATGAAAAAGGAGAGAATCCTGTTTGTCATTAATCTCTGTATGAATARGATGGAGCAAACTTCATGTATGTCTGACTAAAATCAAAGTGAAAGGGAGTGGAGTTCCCTGCCTCAAATATGGACAAATTCTGATACATGGAGRTGATAAGCAGAAAAAATAAGGCACTATCTCAGAATATATGTCAGTCCTTCTAGGATTTCCCAAAAGTAACAGTCTAATTTATAGGTTTAGGAGTGGATTGTCCTGGACTAAGGTGCTCTTCAAGTAAACCAGTGTTCCTCATTTTTCCAAGAGATTAAACAAGACTCCAGAATCCTRTGGGGTTTCTGGAGGAGCTGCTGTGAAAAGTTGGGATTGCTGAGGCAATAGTCTCATCTGTAAGGTAATGTAAGCATAACTGAGTGTCTGTCAAGTGCCACTTGTTAGTCAGAACTTTGTACTCTTCCTCAGTACAACAGTTTGATTTGTTTATGAAGGTCTGTAATGCTTTAGGAGTCAAAGGATTGTCTTACAGGCCACAAGCACAACTTTGTAGAGTGTGGTTTTGAAAATGGATCAGGTGCTTGATTTGTTGGAGGAGTTGAGTCAGGATAATTGGAATTCATAAAGATCTGAGTCCTCTGTCTTCATTTCTGTTAAATGTGGTTAAGATAAGATGTCTGCAGAAATTATCAGCTAGAGGTTCAGAGATTCTCTGAAATAATCTCCACATGCAAAACCAGTACAATTTTGGCTTTCTCAAGCACTCTGACTTGCATTTCTCTAACACTCCTCTTCTGTCCTTTGGTGCTGAAATATCCATGGTACTGAAAGATAAGAAAACTGATTTGGGGTTCAGAGTAAGATTAACATACAGATACAGAAAAACCCAAAATGCTTCATACAGCTGCTACTCAAATATACATGCTGGTGTTTTACTAGGTTTAAGTTTTTTGCCTGAAGTCTCTTCTGGTTTTGCTGGTGCTGAATTGCCAAAGCTGTAGCCTTGTTTCTAGGTGGGAAAAAAATCCTGCATGTTGACCTACCTAGCAGTACAGGGAAACAAAATTAATTTGAGCACTGTTTTAGGCCCTCACAGCTTTAGCAAGAAACATGTACACTCCCAACAGATTGGRCTCTTGTTTCTGGATTTTAAGGTTTTAGTCCCAATACGCATTCCAGACTAAGCGGTCTCCGTGTGCTGAGTACCAAGAAATGTTCCTGGGTTCAAGTAGCTTAAATGTGCAAGCTGTCTGATAATGCCAGTGTCCATCAGGAAAGCACTTAATATTTAAATTTTGGGCCTCATGTTGAAAATTCTGTGGGAGTATTCTGATGCACAGCATAAAAGAGTSACCATGAAGTGCTACTGGCATATCACTTTTTTTCTTCAATAGACACAAACCCAATTTCATCAGTCCAAATCTAACTACAGAGATTAGATGTTTTCTTTTCAAGATAAGTTTAAATACACCCTGATATCCTTACTTCATGCTCACATCAGGTAAGTTAATGTATATATCTCAGCTTTGGTAGTAGGCAGTCTTATTAATGGTTTTATATGTAGTATTACTATAACYAGAAACACATTTATAGCCTGAAAGCAGGTTACAAAAGAATCATTCTTAGCTACTTCTTATTTCACAGCCACCTAATTAAAGCTTGCAATATGAGCAAAGAAAGTGATCCCTCACCAAAAAAAAAAATCCTTTCCCCTGTATGAATACAATGAATAGTTCTATTAACTGTTGATTAGTTTTGTTCTTAGTCTTTCTGCAGATTGTGGGTTCTGTGCAGAAATTTCTGTATRAAGATTCTAGAGTTAGAAAATAATTATTTCCTGTGCACTATTTTCTCAATATGATTAAATGTAGAACTTGTCTGTCAATTAGCACAAACTGTCTCTGTTAGTATCACATTGTATAAAGATAATTATTTACAGAAGTTAATCTATAAGATGAATGTCTGTGATCTTCAGCTCAACTGTAGAAGTCCTTTCCTATTTAAAYATATGTCTTAATATTGCTGATAAATTTCCCATTTTAGATTGAAAAACTAAAGCATTGGTTATCACTTTCTGAAACATTTGGTTTAGGTGATTTATTGCTGGATCACTTGAGATGCCCAATATTAAGGTAACATCAGTCTTGGTTTTCAGATGTATTTTTATTTCAGATAGTGAAAGCATTACTTTGAATTTACTTCTGCTAGATTGTTTGCATGGTTACTATGCATATTCCCCACCCACCCCCTCCAAATTCTGATGCATTGTTTTGTTTCATTATAGAAGTTAACTCTCCCTTAACACTACCYTCTGTTACATTCTAAATCTTCATGATCACTCAATGCCTTACTGGCTGTTCAAGACCTCTGATATGACCTTTATCACAAGCTGACATGGGGCAGCAATCACCATTCACTTTGCAGCAGCCTTGCAGCCCTGTGGATCCCCAGGATTATGTGTTACAACATGCTTTGACAGCTGCTCCACAGGCATCAATCTGAGATATACAAATAGGTTTAGCAGTGTGTAATGTCCTCACCATAAAATGATGGAGGTATGCACCACACAACCACTAGTTCCTGTCAACCTTCTATTTCTCAGCTTAGCTGGAACTTTTTACAAGCATACATTTTTGCTGGCTTTTTTTCCCAGTCAATTTTAAACATTGTACCTATTTGTCTTATTTATTTGCGTGTTGATATTACTTGCCTRTTATTTCTATACCTATTATTGTTTCTTCTTATTATTTATACTTCCATTTTTTATTGTGTCTCATTATTCCTTGGCTTCAGTGCTTGCCTCTTTTGTGAAGCATGTACACCTGCAGTGAATGATTTCCTAAACAGGAATCCCAGAAGCATTCAGGGCTATTTTGTTTAGCAAGGCTTATGCCTGAAAAATATAGTGGTTTATTTTTTACTACAAGTCCCATGTTCAAATTAAATAAAAACAAAGCAACCAAAACCACAAACCAACTGATTATGCACCTTCAAAGATCTGTTGATTAAATTTCTGGACTCCATCTTTGGGTCCAGTGGGTCAGAGTATTTTGAATCCAGTTCTCTCTTCTGTCCAGTTGAAATCACTGCCAGGAGGACCCACACTGCCCCCTGAAGAGCTTACTTACTGTAAGTAATCTTTGAGAGTTGTGGTTCTGTTTTCACACTCCCCATCTTCTTCTAAGGCCTCAGGCAGAAGATTCTGTGATTAAGAYAGAAACCTGAATAAATTGGGGCTATTCCTGCTCCTGCCCCACTGGGATCCCTGCCTAGTCAGGAGGGTGCACAGCCAGGGAATGCCGCACTCCATAGAAAACTTCCAGCTTAATTTCCTGGGGAACACCACTCAATGTATGTGCTCAAATACATGGAATTTAATCCTGAAACATTGTAAGATACCTTGCAGTGTGAGCTAACATTTGTTGGTATGTTTAATGTTAGACACAGCTGCGAGAATAAATTTGCATTTAAACTGAGGTCCCATGCTGGTCTGCTGCAAATTGGTGGGTTTGGCTGGGTTTAGTGGACAAGCCAGCAATTCCTTGGCTGCAAGAGGAGTTGCATGTATGTGAGAAGAGCTGAATGGCTGCCCATTTAAATATAGTTGAAAGAAATTACTTGTAATGGTATCATTAAACATTAAACATACTGCCATTCCAAATCTTGAGTTATGCCAAAGGAAGTATTTCTGGTTAATGGGGAACCCACGATTTCCAGCAGCAGTCAGCTGGCTGAGGGTTTGGCACAGGGATGCTTTAACATGCGGAGCTGTGCCACAGCAAAGCTCAGCTTGTTGACTGAACTTTTTATTTAGGGTGGTGACACCATAGCTCTGATATTTGTGTACTTGTGAGTATGGAGTACTTGTAAGAAGAAAAATAGGTGATAAAAACCTTTGTGTTTATCCAGCAACTGACTGTAACAGGATCTTAATCTGCTTGGTCCGCAATGTGTAAAAATCAAAGATAATCAGATCCTCAGTAGCTTAATTTTTTATTACCAGTTACCATACATTATTRTGTGGAGTTCAGAACCAGAATTTCGAGTTAATGTGGACAGTATGTGTATCCTTGCCAGCAGTGGCTGAAGCTGTGGCACTGTTGATCGAAGGACTGCCTTTACCTAAGCCTTCCAAAACTAAATTAAAAGTTTGATGAGTTTGCAGGAGAATAATCGTGTAAAACGAATTTTGCATTTAACTCTGCCGATCCTGACCTTTCGCTCTTGGGGCTTTCCCTGCTCGTCGCGTGAGTAGGGCCGGTAGGGAGCCGAAGGACGGATGTCGGCAGCGGCGGCGGCTCCGGGAGGGGGAGCTCCGGGCCCGCCGCTCTCCCCCTCCCGGCTCGCTGCTCGCCTCCTCCCGGGCCTCCGCTCCCGGCAGCCTCCCGGCCGCTGACGGCGCCTGCGGCCCGGCGGCCCCGCCGAAGGACGGCCCGGAGCCCTGCAGGCGAAGCTGTCAGCGCGCCGGGGGAAGGTGCCGCTGGTGGGTTTTACAGCGGCGGGCTGAATGTGGGTGAGGGTCGCTACAGATGCTGCCTTGCTTTGTCGCTGCTGTGCTCCAGCGGCGTGAGAAAGCCGGTGTAGGAGCCGCACGAGGTTGCAGGACCCAGCTATTGCTGGAGAAAAACACCCAGAGCCGTACATACCTGCGCGGTGCGGAGGGAGGTGACCCGTGCGGAAGGGCTGCCTCAGCACCTGCGCTGTCCGGGGCGGCTGAGGCGGTGCAGGGTGCGAGGGTGGCATGGAGCCCCCGCCCCGCGCCGGGAGCGGCTCCYGGGCTGAGCCTGGGGCAGCAGCCCGAGCGCAGCCCTGGCCTGCGGACTGAGGGTGCCAATGCCTCTGGTGCACCGCAGAGCTCTTAAAACTGCCCTCATGGTTCACAGGAATGTAAGTGAGCAAATCAGCTGTAGATATATATATGAAGGAGAGGAGAGAATAGCAGTTCATTACTTTAGCAAAGAAGGAGAAAATAGATTTAATTATGAGTATTTTAGACTCAGAACAGGAAGTGCCAATACTGAAACTTCATGCATAACCAGAACTTTGACCCTTGGTTATCTGTGCTGTGATTATTTTTACTTTTTTTCCCAACTATATCAGCATGCTGTTGTGCAGATATGATAGTTCATGTTGCTTGCAGTCTTGGAATCTGATATAGTCTGTGATTTTTATTTTTATCTGCTCAAATCTACACAAATTATTGCAAAGATTTTTAGCTTGAGAGCAGACACTAAGCTCCATTTGCTGCAGCCTCAGAAAGATTAAAGAGAAATGCATGCAGGTAACTAGAAACTTAGCAAGACCCATATTTTCAAGAAGTCACCTTGATTTCTCCCTTAAATATGTGTTTGTATATTCTGTGTTTTGTTTTGCCATTTTTTGGGTATATTTCACATATGGCAATGTGGTTAAAGATAATACAAACTACGATTGCATTGGTAACGGGTAGTATTTTAGAAATATATAACTCATGGAAAGGTTTGTTTTTTTTAAATTGGGTTAATAACATAACAGTGGTACCAAAGTAATTTAAACAAAATATGCCAGTGGGGGACTACTGGCTCTTGAATTGGCAGCTCTCAACTTTTTTATGCTATGTTTTATATGTATTCCATAGAGCTTTTTACATGAGGAACAAGGCAATTCCTGAGTGTTTGCATTTGGAAGCCTCAATATGGCGCTAGATATCTAAGTTCAATTCATTTCATTTGAAAAAATTAAATTTTATTTAAAACTTTCATGATACTGAATTATTCTTTAAATATATCTGATTTCTCTCAGTCTGCAGTTCTTGGAAAGAGAGGGATTACCTGCAAGCTTTAAGGGCTAAATGGTATCAGGTTTAATGTTGGCATTACCGCTTTACCTCTGCTATGCTGTGGTATGAATTACAGCTGGATTACTTGCTGTGTGCATGGATTACATTCTCCCTCTGTTTGTTCTAATGAACTTAAAAGGAGAAAAACAGAAAGTTCTATATCTCTGTTACATTTTTCTAAATGGTTATGAATCTAAGTGACAGTAGAAAACTTCATTAGACTTTTCAGGGAAAAAAACCAAAACCTAYTTGTTTACTTGAAACCAGTGTTATCTGATAGAGGTGTCTGTCTAAGTCTGTGAAATACTATGGCTGTTAAATGAGCTCTGATTTCTGTAAAGTGAGAAATGTCCCGAGGTATCTAACCAGTGTTACTTTATATTTAATTAAAATACAAAACCAGCATTGAATGATTTGTTTAAAACTCACTATGTAGCAGATTTTGACAGGTAATTATAAAGGGGAAGATAGAAGTCCTACAAAAGCAGTCCATGTAACTCTGATGTTTAATAATTTTACAGTTAGCCGGGAACAGRGGGGAGAGTATGTAATAATTTCAGCTCCTAAACTGGCATAAAATCACTAACAAGAGAGAGGTCCCTGATAAAAGATGAATCAAGATTGCTTGTGAAAGAGGGCTCAGCAGGCCTTTTTCAGTATATTGACTCTGTGAGGCTACATCTGGAGACAACAATACACACTGTACTTGCAGGRCAAGAGCACTCTATTCTAGGAAGCAAATGCTAAAAGACTCAAGGTTGTGTTATACAATGTGCTCAGTCTCCATCCATACACTGTCATTCAGCCATGGATTAATACCAGATTGAAGCCAGAGGTGTGCCAGGAATGTTTTGAAAGGGAAGAAGAGCAGAAAAAGAAATTGCATCTCTTTTTGATGCATGGTACGACTGCAGCTGTAACACGCAATGCCCGATTCAGCTGCCACACTTTGCTCTGGGGCCTTCAGGCCATAAAAGTTCACTGTCCTTTTGTAAGTGCCACCTCTGATGTTCTCTGAAAGTGTTTCATAGTCTGTTGCTAATCAAGTTTTGGCTAGAATTGATATCTTGGAGTGGGAGGAGCAGTAAGGGAGCAGAAAGTTTATGTAAGTGTGGTTCACATGTATGTGCTTGACAGATATGCAGCCGATTAGCTGGAGGTTACAGGCTGACTTTTACTGTGGCAGTAGCCCCAGATACTTCGGTATCTTTCCATACTTTGAGCAGGGCAGTGAGTTTTTTCAGTGAATGAGTGAGTTAGTGCAGTGGTTTTGTTTTTATGGTCTTTCCTAGTTTGATGAGGCTAAGAGGCAGAGGGAAGCGTTGACCTAATCTTGTTACAGTAAACAAGAGGTAAAGACTTCTAAACCTTCTGTTGATGTGATTGTCGAATGTTTAACAGTCTTTTGTTCCCAGTTGTTTACAGTAATTGAGTCTTTTCCCTTGTAGTACTTGTGCTGCTGTCCTCATTAGTGTATATTCCAAGATAAATACCATACACGAGACTCGCAAATACTGTACAGCAGAAGATCTGTTCTCTGGTTTTGTTTGCTGAATGTTACACCTTCCAAAATATGTTAGTTCCTAATACTGAGAATAGACCTCATGTCCTTAGGCAAAACAGCAAAGACAGACAGCAGACCTTTTGTAACTGCCACTGCTATCTCTTTTTATGCAGTAGGCATTTAGGCATCTGAAACGTAAGGAGAAATAAGAACAGATAAAATTGCCAGAGTTCTCTCATAAGTAATATCTGTCATAGTGAATGTGCTTTTGAACTGATTTTTTCCTTGAATTACTTTTTTTTTCAGACCTTAAGCAACTTAGAAACTCAAGGAATTTGGGACTAGGAAGGAGAAAAGAAAGGGGGGTAATAAAAGGTTGTAGATTTAGGACCTGCAGATTTCCTCAAGTGTTACAATGATCTTCTGATGGGATAGATAACCCTCTTCTTCTATCTCATCCTGCTCTCAGTGATCCTCTGTTTCTAGCTATCATTTGAAACTACTTGAGCAGTTCAGTGTAAATAAGCCTTTTTCTCTCAGAACTTAGATACAGTAGGCAAATCCCAGGGATGATAGCTCAGGCATGGTTAGTTTTGGTTCACTTGTTAGCCATTGCTGGTTAAATCTGCTGTACTGTCTAGCTAACAATTGTCAGACTCAGCAAAAAGCTTTAGAAAAGACTTGCTCTGTGATCCATTTGCCAAGTACAGAGTTTAGTTCCTCCTCTGTAATCAAGCTGGAGTCAGTTGATTATAGCTGAGATTTATCATGCCTGTATCCTGCTTGTTGTCCTTGCCCTGTCTCTTTGGTTAAGTGACTCCCATGGCTGGAAAAAAACAAATTGAATCTCAAATTCTTCCAATTTAGAAGTATTTTTTATTATCTCTAAACAGTAGGATTTCTTTCAACTATAGAACATGAATTTGATGAGAAGGGACAACTTCCAGAAGATCGTAGTCTCTTCTGGAGTTTGCTGTCTCCTGACAGATGGAGAAAGGTTTCAGTCCTTGAGCAAGAACACAGTTAGTCTGATTCAGAGGAAGCAATTGGTAGGTAAGAAATGTCTTGTTGGATTTTTTCCATTTCCTTCCCTTTTTTWAAATCTACCTTTGTATTTCACTGTCAATTACATTTTTGGCATTGTGGCCAGGAAAACAGCTTCAAGCTGGATTGATATTGCTATGGCTGTGTTTTTCTTCAAGTTAGAAAAGTAYTTGTTTTAATTTTCCCCTCATTTAGAATATCTGGTTTAAATGACTTAAGTTTAAATGGTAATCTCAAGGGATCTCACAGCTCAGTCCCTCTGCACTGAGGCCACCCCAGCTGTATTTGTGGTGCCTGCTGTTTGCCATGCTGGCTCGTGCCTGGCTCCTGCTTTGTCACAAGTATCTGGTGCTTGTCTGCACCCAGCTCGCTGCCGGAGGCCGCAGCCCTGACACAGAGTGCAGGAATGCACACAGCCAGCTCGGGCTTGACGCTGGGCCTGAGTTCATCAAGTTTCTTGGGACCCAGAGCATGGGGGCAACACTGCCAGGCAGTGGCTTTGTCTGAAGTCTTTGCCATTTTCCCCAGTGCTCTTGCCTTTGGAATGCTATACAGAAGCAACTGGAGTGACTCACTTTAGATTGAAAAAAGGACTTCACTGTTGTGCTGAAAAAAAGATGCTGTGTGATTTTTAAACCCACAATGTCCCTAGAAGTGTAGGRACATTTGCACCAAGCTGCACCTCTGCTAATGAGCCCAGCTGGAGCTGATTTGTTTCTGCATCTCTGGTACAGATAATCTGAYCATGGATAATTGAGTGTTGACTCTATAAATAACCCACTTTGAAATTCTTGTCTTAAAATTGTTTTCTCTTCTTCCTGTTAGCTTCCAAGCTTACTCTCTGTAGTCATTTCTTGGCTGACCAAGGGTTACTCTCATGTCTTGGCAAACATATGTCCTATTCATATCTTCCCACCTGAAGTGAAATGTTACACCAAGCATGGTGAAACCAGGTTCTAGCACTACACTATAAAAAGCCAGCTAARTCCTAGTAGGAAATAATCATCCTAATGTTTTACATATGCTTCAATTGACTCTTGGGGTTTAAACCAAAAATGACACACATGAAACATTTGATACCTTGGAAAGATACTTATTGCATGCTTCTTCTCAGAGACATCCTTTCACTTACATAATAGTTAAATGTCTTCAGTTAAAACTGGTTCRTTTGTATGGACTTGCTTCAAGTTGGACTTCTAATCATCTTGGTTTGTTTGCTTACTGTCCATGTTAAAATTCACAAGAATTGTTCCAAGTTGAGCTATGCCTTGCTTTAATGAGATTGTTTTTCTATCAGCTTATAGAAAGTATTTAGAATGCCTCCTAGGAAAAATATCCTGTGTCTTCAGCTGGTGAGCACCTACAGTTTTTTTTCCAAAACTTTTTCTAAAATATGGTACATATGTGCTTCTGAGCAGATCTATGGAAAGTTAGAGCCGTCCACACTGGATTACTCAGTTTATTCAGGGCATTGGCAGTGGGAGAAGGGAAAACAGAATTGCAGTACTGTCACAGCAGTTCATGCACCWTGGTAGATAGTTGCACTGGAAATCACCTGTCTCTTCTCCCTGTGTCATTCCTGCCATATTATTCTAAAACAGAGGCAACATCAGTGGGTGAATAAACTTGGAATGCTTTWAATTAAGATCTGCACTCTAATGGCTGTGTGGCCTTGGAAAATGCCTTTCTTCACACAGCATCTGAAACACTGACCATGCTTCAACAAACTTTGGAGAACTCAACTTGAAAAAAACTGAGTAAATACCTATCTGAGAAAAAAAATCTTATCTATATGTATATATAGGTATAGCAGACATTTAATATTTTAGACATAAGAAATTCTCATCACAAGCAATGAAGGGAAATTTATTAAATTATGAATGGAGAAATAGTTTATCCCAAAGAAGCMATTTGTAGTGTGAGAAGTTCATTGCAGCGATGACTGGTCAAGAGGTGCATGAAGAGACAGAATATGAAGTAGTTGTCWCTTGGACCCTTAGAGATTGATTTGCATTTATTTCATTCATGTGCAGTTAGGTCTGAGTTTCTTTAGTTTGCACAGTTAGAAGTCATAAATGATGCAAGTTGAAGTGAAAATCAACTTTAGAATTAAGAAGCTGTATGTAAACTGAAGAGTTTTTGAAAGGGAGAGGAACACATTAAAAATGCCCTACAAAAACCCACTTTTGTATTTGTCTCTTGAGTTTTTTTCTGTAGAAGGTTAAGAGTTTGGTTTCTTGTTTGTAAAAGCTATTGTATGTAATGAGGGAAACGTGAACAAGTGACCTCTTCAGGAATTGTTTTTCCACATTCATTTTGGACGCTGTGTATTAAGGGGTAATCACTTGTGGTTATTCATGCAGCATTCTAAATAATAGATTTTCTTACCTCTAGCAAATAACATGCTTGAAAGAAGAGTGAACTGATTTATCTAAAATGTCTGGAATGAGGAAATACTCTGAACTGACAGTTATGCTGCTTTTGTAGCAGGTTTTGATAAAGCCAATTGAAACTTAAATGTAGGCTCATTCCATTTTTAAAAACAAAACCAGTGTCCCTAGCTCTGTATGGTTACCTGGATTTTGAAATGATGTCAGAATATTCCAAGGGAATTAATTTGATGCCTTGGAATACCCATGAGGAGTGGCAAACAGAGAACCAAGTAAAAACAAATCCTATGTAGATTTTAGCTTGGATTTCCTATAATATTATAAATTATTGTAATAATGCTACTAGTAAAAAAAAAAAAATAATAGCAATAACCTTTTTGTGATTGTATCTATTTTCTGGTTTGTTTGAGAATTTTTAGCTCTTTGCTGATTTGGTTCAAAAATCCAAAGTTTTAGCAGTCTTAAGAAAATCAGTAAGTGTGAGGAGACAGCTTAAATAATGTGGCCTGGAGAACAGAATTCCATGTGGTAGCAGCACATTTGCAGCTTGTACTGACAGCTGGCACATGTCTACCTGCAGACCAAACAGAGCTTATCCCTTGGGGAGAGGGACAAAGGCTGTGGATACAGRATGAAATTATGAGGCTGCTGGGGGACAGAGAGGCTCAAGGTAACAGAGAAGGAGCAATTTACCATTCCAACCTGCAAATTTATAGAAAAAAAAATTCCATTATTTCTGTGCTTAAAAAAAAAAACTAGTTAAGAAGCACATTGATTCACCAGGTGCTGGGTTTGGGTCCCAAGTAACAGAAAAAGCCAGAAGGTTTAAACAACAGCTCTATGTAAGTCCTGCAAAGATGTTATTTTGGGCTCATTTCACTGAAGTTACTATTTCTCTAGAAGTTATTTGTACGGAATGATAAAATGAGATAATAGTATGAGATCTTGATATTGAATAAAATCTGGTGTTGTGTCTTTCACAGAGCCAGGTGAAGAGTATTTCACCTAAAAATAATAGCCTTTTTTCTCAGAATCATAATAGAGCATTGGGTTTTTTCCAAACCACCTCAGTAGTCCCATCGCACTCTGCAATGACTTATCTTTTCTTAACAGTAAAAAGGAATGACATTATATAGTTTKGGATTAAGTAAAACATTAAAGAAACATCAAACATTTCGGGCTTATGATAGATGAGGGGAAACATTTAATTAGTTCTTAAAGCAACAATGTACATAAATTACTTTATTTTATTGTTATGTAAATATAGTTAAGGGAAATAAGTAAAGAGGGAATTAGAGATACAGTGAAATATTTTACCTTATAAGTGTAAATGAATAAAAATATGTGTCATTAGATGACCTTGAATGTGAAAGATCTGCCTGAGGGAACAGGTCTATTACATGGTACAAAGAATGAGAGAATGACAATACTAAATTTTCATCTATTTTGCAATAATCTGGAGTGTAATTATTTAAGTCGGGTGTTTGAATAAATGAATAGATGATTTGTTGATAAATTTGTACATTTAGCCAAATAAAAGATTTCTCTTCTCATGTAAAATCACCCACAAAATTCTGATTTGTTGGCAATATTTACCTTTGAGAGTACTGTGGCTTGATTGCTAGAAATATTTTAGCATTTCACCTGATATATCTGTCCTAAGTTTAGGGCTGATAATGCATTTCCATCCTCTGAGTACAGAAATAGTGGGAATGTGSGTCAGCAGGTAGTAAGGTACCAGTSCAAAAGGATGGTGAGGGCTGTCCTTGTGCTGGACACAAGGTTTGAGGTGGTATTGAGCTCAGACTCTCGTTTCTTGTTGGACTTAACTTTGCATCTCCTCCAGCAGAATGTGAAATTTCTGTGCATAAGCTTTCCTTGCTTTTCTTTGGTAGGCTGTCACTCACAAAAGTGTGTACCCAAGATTCGCTTGCTCTGTTACTTCTTTTTTGCCTGGGGATTTTTGGCCTTGCTGAGCTGAGAAATACAGAGTTGAAAATTGTCATTTTTTCTGCGGTAGCAATGTGTCAGGTGGCAAATGCTGGTTACACGTGTAAAATTGTGTCATTACAGGAATGATGAATTCCTACTTAAGTCTTCAATTCCTTTTTTAATCAAGTTAATACTCTATATCATTAATATCCCCTTTTATAGCTGTGGAAACAGACCTTGRCATTGCAGTTAAATCTAGGTCTTCCTGCTCAATGATGTGAAGACTGACATTGTCACCAGGGCAGGGGTATTCACACTTCTGTTGTTTTCCTGTCTGTCTGATATTTCAGTGATACCTCGGAGCTTCATATTTATATCTCAGAATCCTTATRAAAGAAGTAGGCAAGTACCCAGAAGCTTCAGTTTACATTTAGGATAATTGCACTATTTAAAGCATTTTTTGGAGTTCCATTTGATCCTTCTTTCTTTTCATGCTTTTTACTCATGAGGAATAATAGTGTTCTGGGAAGTGCTGTGTGTGGTTCTTTATGGAATTTTGCCATTTTTAAGATATTTGGCCACATAAAAGTAAAATAGTGATAGTCTAGAGATTATTTTTCGTGCGTTTTATAATTATCCTAACAAATGCTAGGTTATTCCATAAATAAAAGAATTTTCAKGAAAACATCAGGTTCATCCTACTGTGTTGTACACAAATACTCTCCTCCTTTCCTACATCAAGGAAGTAAAAATTCAGTGTCTTCTTCTAAATATACACTTGTGGGTTTTGCTGCTTTCAATTTTGCACTTGGGTTCCTTTCTGCAGTTACTTGAGTTGTATCAACAATTATTTAAAAAAAAAAGAAAAAAAGAAAAAGAAAAAAAAAGCCCTGCAGCCGTTTTCAGCTCGTGTTGTTCTTGGCACGGGTTCAGTTCTGGTGTCCAACTGGTAGGACCGAAACTTGGTGCTTAACAAGTGCCTGTAGTCAAAACAGTTGGTGTGAGGGAGCAGAGATGTGTGTTTGCTGCGGCAGGTCATCTGCCGGAGTTGCCCCCGTGTGCAGAATACCTAATCACGCTGCTGTGCTTCTCTGACGGCGTCTGTGGCAATGTGAGTCGCTTCACGTTCCAAAAGTACATGTTTACAGTCGTCGTAGAATCAGATTAAGTTGGCAGCCTGCTCCTCTCTGTAAGTGGCTCAGTTTACATTTCTTCTTCTAGCAGGATGTTTTGCATAATTTTGCTGATCCTACTCACTTGTAGACTTTGTGAAATGGAGAATGGTTTTAGTGGGTTTCTGTCAGAAAGCGAAGCTTGTGTTTATTGTAAATAAACACCAGCGGAACGGTGGTTATTTTAGCACTTGATAATTTCCCAATTATGTCATTTGACCTGGAATGAAGCTTGTGATTGTTGAGCAGTGTTTTATGCAGCAGATCAGTCCGGGGGTTGGAGCTGGCAGTTTATTTCCTTTGTCAGTTTACAAGAAGTATCAAAATGAAACCGACTGTGCTGTTTCCTTTCCAGTGCGCAGTGCAAGAAGGGTGGAACGGTTTGTGGATATTATTTCCAAACTTTTTCAGCTGGACTTGGAATAGTGTTTTGTCAAAAAAGCTGGTAAAGTTATCCTTCAATCTTGCAACATTATGCTGTAGTTTGCTAACATCAAATACATTTTTAGTTTTGTTTAACCTCACGTACCGGGTTTTGCTAGTGTTTTTTCAGACTGTGGCTGCAAAATGAAAGTGCTTACAAGGTGTTTATGAATTCTTGTTATGAACCAGCTGCCAGTTCCTGCAAGATGACACATTTCTGCAAGAGTCTAGGTTGTTCATTTTCTGGTTGCTGGCTGTTGCTTTTCGGGCATGTGTGGGGTTTTTTCTGTTTTGGTTTTATTAGGATTAATGCCAAGTACATTTGCAAACTTTGAACTGGGATCAGTACAAGGTGGTAGGTTTCATTTACCGTTTATTGAAATTGTTAGTATACATTGCTCAACTTTGCACAGTGAAARGCTGTGCAACAATGCACCTCAGGATATAATGTAAATAGAAAAAGTGTAATTTGTGCTTAGGTGGTGTATGAGTTACCATGAGTAACATCTTCATCAACAAGACTATGAGATACTAAATTTCATTACCATCTGCTTAAATATTGTAAATGGGGAGTAACAGTATTCATATTGTGTTAAGGGCAGTTGGATCAGTTACTTTATGCTATTCCAAGTAAAAGGACTATGAACTCAAGTATTGTGATGAATACAAGCTTAAAAAGGACTTTTATTCTATAAATGTTTACTAGCAGTAACTTTCTTACCTTTCAGAGTTTTAGCAATTAAATTTTGTTTGTTTTTACCAAGTGTAATACCAAGCTATAATTCATAACATTGGGTCTCTGAGTTATTCATGGGTCAACCTAAAATTGATTTTTACTTTAGGCCTCTTGTACACAGGAAGTCAGATCATGCTGTACAAGAGTAGTGTTTCAAAATGACTCGTGCTGACAAAGTTTTAGTGTCTGTCTTCTGACAACATGAAGGGGGTTTTTTTTTCCTTTTTTGTTTAAAGTATCTGAAAAAAAAAGCGCTGAAAGATGAAAGACATRTCTTTCTCTATGCTTAAATTTTATCCTTACATTTTTCCTCCATGATTGTCTGTCATATTGATGGAGAAGGCACTAACTGGGCAAAAACTTTTCTCTTGATTTGATCAATTTTGAGTAGCATACGTTGGGTGAGAATGTGGATGCAGGTGGGATATACCAAGAAATGGATTTTTGTTTCTAGTCCAGATAAGAGATAATCTGCAGTTTCAGGATCACATAAAGATCTTTCTTGGTAGGAAACTGCAATGTTTGATRTGTTTTATGGACATCATATTTGCTGTAGTGTCATTGTTAGGTTTGCTGTGAGCTGAGTGCTTGATCTTGCATATAAGAGTCAAGGCAAAAATTTGAAAAGAGACTTTCTACTCAGAATGTGGTTTTGCCTCATTTTCCCACACGCTGTGCTTGTGGCTCTGGAGCTTGTTGCCCCTCTATTGCTTTGCTTTTTTTGCTTATGATTAGAAGATGTGGCGTTTCCTGCAAAACAGCTGCTAGTATTCCCTGGTGACCCATCAGAGAGGATCCAGTGGAATTACAGATTTAAAGGCAGACCTAGAGGACTTTGGCAGCTGCAGCAGAGATTTGGGGAAAGGCAGGGCGTTGCATTGTGCAGGAGGCAGGAAGGAGGATTAAAAATGGAGTATAAGGGCATAGGAGAGAAGCTGTGGAGATTCAGGGTCTGTTAGGTCTCCAACAACATAAGGACTTCACATCTACAAACAGTTCAGATTTGGCTGAGAAAGTTGGACTATATCCATGTTTCCATAGGACATGGAGAATCTCCTGGAATAGTTTAAGATCATTTGCAATGCTACTGATGCAAAGTTTGCAATGCACCTTTGAACTATGTGGAGCACCAGGCTCTCGGACACTTGCCACTGAATAGAAAAAGATATTGATCTGAAATTGATTCTATAGAAAATGAGGTAATTCAGTGAGAGTGTTAAACTTTCCTCTGAGATTAATGCCATTAATATCTTAACTGTTTGACTGCAGAAGTCACATGTTGCTTGTTACTAGCTTGCAGTAGCCGTGCTGAGACAGCTGAGAGGTTGCGGAAAGATTAATGTGGTAAAGAGGATTGCAACTTTRRTTGTGCTCCTGTGCTCTTGGATTTGACAGCACCTGGTATTTAGAAACAAAACAGAATATGTGTTGTTTTTTATGGGGAATGTAAGCATTCATTTGGAAGTATTTAAATGAATCAGAAAAATTATCTTTTAAACTGGAGCACGTATTCATAGCATTGCTGAAATGTGTACAGAATTTAGGTTAGTATCTTATCAGTGATGATAACTGGTTTTCTAGTTGTCTCACTGCATTTAATAATTTCTAGGGGCACAAACTTTCATTCTTCTTTAGTTTTATCAATGTCCACTGGCTGTATCACTGGTGTATGTGAAAAGGGACAGCCATGTCCACAGCTGTGTGAATACAAGTTCACCTGCTTTACTAGATTTAATCTGTCTACATATGAACTGCAAATGAGCATAGAAAGTGTTACACAGATAACTGATTGTCTCCTGAATATGGTAGCATGTGAATATTTAATTTTATCACAACTATTTGATGTGCAAATGTCTTTTATTCACACATTAATTTATTGCATAGGCTGTATAATAGTAGATTTGGACATTGTGTGTCATTCCTTTTACATATGTAAAATAGGAGCAGACAAATTAGTAAAAAATGTTTAAAACAGATTTGACCAYAAAAGTCAATTTGACAGAGGAGGTCACCACCACCCTGGTTTAAGCAGTTGATTYTGACAGCTGACAGCCCTTTTTTGTCATATATTCCCATTATTTCTCTGAAACATATTACCTGTGTCTAATGGTGATTGACTACTACATACATTGTAAGGAATAAAGAATCAAAAGGTAACTTGATAGTTCTCGWGAAGGAATATACACCAATATTTAGTTACAATTTATGCCCTCACCATTGAGATTTGTCTGAGAATTCACACCTTTGTCAAATACAACCTCTTGCAAGAAGCATGCTTGCCCAGCTCAGGAGTTTTTGCCCCTTTGGAGGGAATTACTCTTGCAGCTCTCCWCTGTGCCATAATTGCAAGGTGTTGCTGCCATCTCTTTCTGCTGACATTGGAGTGACATTAACTTTTGTGRGGAAATGCACAGATTTTTAGTGCACACACAGATTTGTAATGCACCCTTTTTTTAGTGTCTCAGTGGGCAGGGTCTCAGAACACCTCTGGTTGTGTGGTACTGGCTATTTACATTCTTTCTCATGTRGGATTTTACAGAGGTGACACTTTCCATTTCCATTCTAAGAAATTAGAAGAAAATCTGGGTAACGCTGATAATACTCAAATGTGTATTGGAGTCTGTCTAAAAGGTGGAAGACTTTCTGTAGCCATGTTTTGGGGGAAAGGGGGAGTTTGAGRAATTAAAAGGAATTGCTAAATATAGCAGTTGGTTCAGATCACAGGAATGACCACCAATCAGTATCTTGAACATTCGTCTTTGCAGAAGATTAATTTTAATAAGAGGAATACATTTCATTTCCAAACATATCCATAGGGCTCATATTGATGACACAGTTTACTAGAAAGCAGTCACATTTAAGAAAACCAGTGGCTGTGTTGAAAATTGGAGTAATTAATCCTAAGTTTATATAGTATGTGTGTGGAAAACATGTTTTCTCCCAAGTTTTACTTTATATACAGCCTGATTTTGTTGGTAGCTTAGCATTTCCTTTTTATCAGTCTTCCAGTAATTAAAGGGAAAGTTGCAAATTTTGATTAGCCTACTTTAAATTTGTTAAATAGGTGCTGAGAAKATTGGTGAATCTTGAAACAATAACTATTAATTAATAAAATTAATAGTTTGTGAATGCAACTGTGCATTTCAGAATCAGATGTGTAGCTTACACAGATGTTACCACAAATATGAGGTGAAATGAATGTAAATCCACTGCATCCTGCAAAGGAGTTGTAAAGGCATAGGCTGCACACAGAAGTGTGTGGTAGGGTGAAAACTGGCAAATGATAGGGGACGTTTTGGGAGTAAGGATAGATATTTTTGTATTTGAAAAAAAATTAAGACTGTTTTGCTYTTCAGTTGCTGGAGAATCTGGAGGAAATTCCAGCATTGGTAATTAAAACCGTGAATGTGAAGATATGGAAATGCTTGATCTTAAAAAAAAAAATGTCTTTATTCAGTCATTGGAGATCTAATAGAAACATTTTGGAATTTTTTTTAAGAATTTCTCTTTGTTCTTGAGGTATTTGCGTATTGCAAGTTAATCATGGATGAATCCTTCTGCTACTGGCAAGTTTTTACTTGTGAGGATGCCAGACAAATTGTCATGTTTTGATTCTCTGTGGGAAAATTTTTCTTAGGTGTCCTTGAAATATCAAACTAGCAAGTGCAGAGTTGATGATGCAAATACAAAAGCTTCCCATGTAGTAGGTGGTCACTGGTGCTTCCTTACCCTGCTCTTGGTTGACTGTGTGATGATAGTCAAGCTCAAAGAGTAGCACCCACTTGGATTCTTCAAGTTAAGTGCTGAAGGCTTTAGACAARGAAAAATTGCTGCATGTTGAATGAGAAACTCCAGCTTGTCTGAAGTACTCAGCCTATGCTTACATTCTGCTTGCTATATTTGTTTACTGTGTTGGTTCTGGGGGTACCTTTCTGATTTCTGATCTCTGGTGTGATAAGGCTCTTGATGTTTGGGCACCAGCAAACTGCAGTCAGTGCCAAGGAGCCAGGCCCTGCTGACCGGAAAATTCCTCTTCTCCCAGCCTGTCCATGCCACCCACTGCTGCCTTTGRCTGGGGAGCACTGGGGCTGGGGAAAGGGTGCTTCACAAATGGGGCCAACAGGACTGTTCAAGGTTTACAGCACCCCTCAAAAATCTTACAGCAAAGATCAGCTCCTGTCGCTTGTAGGATTTTGTAGCTGTGCTGAAGTTCACAGCACAAGCCTGTTGTTTGCTGCACACTGATGGCAGCCGGCTGGCCAAGCACTGGCACTTCTACCCTGGAGAAAGATATAATTAGTAAAGAATGGCCAAAACAGTCTTTTTACTTAACAATAGGAGGGATATGACATTTATATTTAAAAAAAATACTAGTAATGACCCAATCAAAACAATTTCACTGAAGCCTGTCTGTCTTGTGCCGGGTCAGTCAGGCCTTGCCTTTTTGCAGTGCTTGGGAGGCCTCTGGTGTGAGCGTGAGCAGTGCTGACCTCCAGATGCCACATTCGTTACTGAGACATAAATTTCCTGGGGTTTTTGCACATGCCATTTTCTCTGTGTGGAAAAAACCCCAAACTTTTACCCTGAATGGTGCTTGAAGATAACCAAGTGAACCAGGCAGAGCCCGCCTCTCTGGCAGGGCTGGGAGCAGTAGACTTTTTGCTACTTTCCAGTCTTCCTGTTGTTTTCCTACAATTTCTCATTAAAATTGAAACAAGATAGTCATAAAGTAAACTGCCCAATAACCAGGTCAGATGAATTCATCATAAACCATTTTAGGAGCAATCACATATCTGTCACAGAGCATTTTACTGAGTTGTGTTAGCTGTTGCATACTCTCCTTTATTCTTGGCATGAAAGACTTGGGACACCAAATACAAATTTTCTGATAGATTAATTGACATTTATTTTACTATTTTTTACTTTTTTTTTCAGAGCATTTTATGAAGCTGACTTTGTCTAATTATCATTTGGCTTGATTACATTCACAACAGTAATGAACTGGTGTTCTTTGKAGTGATGAAAGTCATTGTACCTGGCATAGAAAAGAACAATTTCCTCTTTCCCAACTTGTATTTTTAAGTTTAGCCTATGGCATATTGTAAAATTCGTTCCTCTTCTGTTACAGAACGAAGACACAGTTCAATGTGTAAACCTTCCCCTTCTCCAGCTTCTCCAGCCTGTAATTCCAGGACATCCCTAGTACAGATGAAACCGAAATCCTGTATCAGCGGCCATAACCCTGTCAGCAGCAACTCAAAGCCATTCAAAACGCCCAAAGACAATCTACTTACCTCCAGTAGCAAACAGCACACAGTCTTTCCTTCTAAAGTGTCACGGGATAAACCATGGTAAGTACCAAAATAATAGTTACCAAAGATGTTGGTGTTCAGAATATCTATATAGATATATCACAATCATTAAAAAAATCCAAATTCTCATTTTACCTAAGTTAACAGTTTAAGCCTCTATATTTCTAAGGGAGGAAGCTGGGATATTTTTAAATGAAGAAAAAGAAATTATGTATAGGAAGTGTAAGAAGGACTGAATTACTTTTTCAATGTTCTATCAAATGTATTTTTCTAAGATGCATATAGCAAGTGAGGTTTTGACCCAGTTTGCTATCTTTAGGGTCCATCTTCCATTACACTATCAGCCCTTAGAACTGATGCTTTTAAACAGTTTAACAGGATAATTTTTGCAGAGTTCTTAATATTGGCTTAACTGATGTTCATGAAAACTTACTGGTTATAGTCAATTATCTTCAATAGCAGCTGCTTTTGGAGTTCATTCTGTGTTTTGATAATGTTTGATGCCTTATAAGATGACAAGAAAGTTCTGGCTGCAAAAATCACTATTTTGGGGGTGTCTTACATCATGTACTGTGATATATGTACACACACAGGCTTTGAGACTGCCGTGCCCATCCTCCCGTGACTGTGACGATAGCAGCAGAGTTGCAAAAATATAAATGACAGCAGAACTGGGTCACTATTTTATCCCTTAAGAAACTGTTTTGTCTTCATTATCTGCAGGAAAGATGCTTTGTGATTAGGCCATTAGGTTGGTGATTTGAGATCTGTGTTGAGTTCCTGGTTCTGTTATGCCTTGGTCTCTTCAGCTTCAGTTCTCTGTCTGTAAATTTGAGATAGTGAGACTTCCTTTTTCTTAAGATTTATCTASTTACTTTAGAGATCCTTCCCTTTTATAGGTAATACCTAGCATAAGAAGGTCATGATTTTAGGTAGGGTTTCTGGACACAACTTCCTTAAAACAGTAAATCATTTAATGCAAACCATTCACTCATGAGACAAAGAATAAGCTCAAATTATGTTAAAGGCATAGCTCATGTTTCTGCCTGAAATGTGCACAAGTTGGCATGATTTCAAAGACAGCAGCTTCTGCCTAGCTGTAGAATTTACCTTGCCCTGAAAAAAAATTATTCTTCCTATAAATCTGGACCTACCATCTTTTCAAGCATAATGAGTATTGTGAGCAATTATGGTATAAAATTCTGAAAATAGGAAATCTGATTGTTAGACTTTACACTCACACGTTAACTAGAATAGCAGAGTAGCCTCTGTCTCAGTTGTGTGTAAGTACCTCCTTTACTACTTGAAACCAAATATTGTTGACTGAAYGGTGACTTTTTCTTCTGAATGTTAGAGGGTAATTTTATACAAGAGGGGATTCTTTTATAAGTCTAATTAAAAGAAATTCGGAAAGGATTTCAGAGTATTAACACTATTGACTATAAACCCATTTTTCATCGTGTTACAGACAGCAACTTACATATCCACATTTCAGCAGACTCACTGAATCTATAAACAWTATCTTCCGTTCTGGAACAGATGTCCTTCTGGCAGTCAGTAAAAGCTGGAAGGGAGCAAAATAACTGAGCATTTCCACCAATCCCTTTTCCCTTTATTGGTAACATCCTAAATATTTACTGATGATTATTGACAAGGTAGATTTAACCATTTAGAAGTGTTGTACTGCTCTGTTGATTGTTTGGCAATGAATATGACAGTAGTTGTACCAAGAATTACATCATTCTTGCAGCCGTGCTGGGAGATCATACTGCAGTTTTGTTTTGTTTTGGGGAAAAATGAGGCATATAGTACTTAATACTGTAATTACCACATAGCAAATCACAAACAGTCTGAAGTGAAGATCAATAAAATTCTCTTGCAAAATATAGTGTTAAGTGCCTTAGATTACTTGACTTGTTAAGGAATAAAATCTGTCTGCTAATCATCACAGGTTACAAAGCTGACAGCTGAGAGCTGACAAGTGTTTGTTCCTATTCCATTAGAGGATTATAATATTTATTTAGAGTACTAGAAAATATTCAGCAGATCTGATTTAAGGTGAAATTATTAATAAAATGTACTCTTTTTTAAGATTCTGTTTTCCATTCAGCTGCTGCACAGCCATAGAATTTCTTGTCTTAGCTTTTAGAAAGAAATACTCAATTGACACAGAAACATTTGTCTCAAAAATGCAAATAGGATTCATGGTGCATCCAAGTGTGTTGTGGTTTGTCATCCTCAGAAGCTTCCAGGTCTTCAATGCTTTTGCCTGTTACATTGTAATCTCATACCAAACATTTATTTGACCTAAGTTCTTCCAGACAGTTGTCAAATCAGCTTATTTCAGGAATTAAATCACTTTAGTGATTGCTTTTCAGACCTGGAACATCTTTTTTGGGCTTGCTTGATTGTTTTTTACAGCATCTCCTTTAAATTTTAGTTGTTACAATTAGAATTTTAGGAACAGCTTCTGCAASAGCACAGCCCAGTAGATGTGTTGCTCTGCCTGCCTTCATGTAGATCCAACTTCTGTTGTTAAATGTGTAGTAGTTTTGGTTGAGGCATCATCTGAGCCATTGACCAAGTAGCSCTTTCTCTTGTTCATGTCCTGTGTTGTTCTAAGATGTGCTCCAGAAGTTCTGGTTGCTCCATGGCTAACGCTTTAAAAATCATGATTGGAATGATCAGATAAAAGAGATCTGGAACTGTTTAATTTTTTAGCTGCTGTTTTAATACCTCCCTTCTTGTAGTTGGAATATAAAGTATTATTGTGAATACATCATCCAGAAATATCTGTCAGTTCTGATTTTTTCCCCCTGTATCTCTCTGTATCGTTGCTATTAATACAGCAGTGCTTAGAGATGGAGCAGAGCTGGAGCACCACTGCACTGTGCACAAGATAAATGCAAGCCATCATTTTCTGCAGCTTGCAGTCAAGGTGGAAAGAGGTATAGCAGAAGGGTAGAAACTGGGGAGAAAAGGGCAAAGAATTGGTAGAAATAACAATAGTAATGAACAAGTGATCATAATTAGTAAGCATAGCTCAGATGTTTATCCTTTATAAAAGAAGTTCCTGCACCCAGGAGCTCTTTTCCTCATTGCTGACCTGCCCAAAGGAAGGGAGCTCTCTTCCTCATTGCTTACCTTCCCAAAGGATGCTGATTCACTTGCTGTGCCTAGCACAGCTTCTGGTGCTGCCATGGTGGATATAGGTGTTGTGATGCTACGGAGTGTTCATTTCCACCYATCCATGATCCTAAGGCAGCATAAAATTGGAGTAAAGTGTTGGAGTAAGCTAGTGCTGAGAAACCAGCTAAAGCAGATCTCCTTGGCCTCCCTCCACAAAGTTTAGCCTCCTAGAAGTTCTGAAAATGAAAAAAATGAGATGGAAATTATGTGATTTTCATGAACACAGAGAAAACTGACTCTTTCTGTAAACAGAAAAAGGATCCCAAAGGTATACCTCTGGGCAATCCTTTAAAATTTATAATGTCACTTTTCAAAGTATTTTTTAATAATCTCTTGGCCTTTATTTCTATAAGGAGATATCATTGTTCATACTGAGGCTGAGAAAGTGAAGATAGTTATGATTTAAGGCTATTCCTAATGTAGCATGGAAGCAAAACTGAGCAGGGTTAACTTGGACCCTATAATCTAACATTAAATTACAAACATTTTCTACATTGTAGAGGCAGTTCAGCAATGTAGAATAGAGCAATGTTTTATGTTTTTAAATGTTTGTGAATTTCTTTTCTCACAAATTTGAAGAGTTGAATGAGTGGCTGAGCTTATAGAATGAATATAATTACAAATGACCAAAATATAAACCCAGCACAATTACAGAATGGGAAGGAGAAATAATTTTTTAAAGCCAAGAGAAAGGAAAACAGAAGTAAGAGGAGMTACAGGTATGAAAAGTATTGTGACATACTACAGCTATTTTTCCTACATGCTGGACCTACAATGATCATCTAGTCCAACTGCCCAGAAAAGCATAAGAAAACAGAAGGAAATGTTATCTTATTTGAAAAGAGAATGAGCTTCTAAAGCCTGTCATGACCATGCACTTTTTGTAGTCCTCATTTTTGAGCCTTTACTGGTTCCTTTCTAATTCACCAACACTGGTATTGTCCCACTGGTCAGCAGCACTAGAAGCCGTAATCCAATATCAGTTAAACCAGGGACATCTTAACACTATTTCTTACTTGCCATATCCCATTGTTGATGTAAGCACAACAATGCAATAAAACCTCATATTGCTTATTCATTGTGACCACTAAATAGTTGTGTCACTGTTTCCCAGTGTGTTGTTTCCCTGTATTTCACTGCAGACTGAACAGCTTGTTGTTTCATGTGTAACTTTCCATTCATTGGTATTAGAATGTCTCTTTGAGTTAATGAACTTCACCAGACAGTCCATACTGCTTTTTATAACTTTCTCTTCATTATTTAATTCCTGTTAATCCTGATTCCATCAGCACATGTTATCACCAGCAATCTTACCTTGATTTCTCAAGTCCACTGAAGTTYTTGATCATGTCAGACTTGGTAATGATGGCTAAAAATGCCCCTAGCAAAACACCCCTAATGAATCACAAATCTCGGAAAAACTAGAGTTGAATTTCATAATGTTTAACATTTGCTTTTAAATCATTTTTATTTGTGTTTTATAATGCCTTTCAAAAACTGGAACATTTTCATGATTGTCTTTGTCAGCTTAACTGGTAACTTAATCAAAAAGTGAAACCATATTTGTTTGCCAGAATCTGATCCTCAGCAAAAACATGTCAACTTATTGTTTATCAGTTTATTTTTATTAGCTTTTCTAATATTTCTTCCAAGACACTTTGGTTTGGGTTTTCAGCATGGATGAAAGAGCAGCACTCAGCTAGCTTCTCTAAGATTCCAAGATTCAATTAAAAATTAATATGCTGAGACCCAATATTGCTCAAATTCTTTTGGAACCCATTGTCACATTATGCAGATTCCCTTATGTAAAAAGAAAAAAATCAATCATTATTTTTCAGCTGGCACTTTGCACTTACTGAAGGAATCAAAAAGTCTTTTTATCTGACTGGAGAGAGTGATCCTATTTCCTTCTTAGTGCAGAAGAAATAATGAATGTTTCTGATGTGTTTGCTTTGGTAGTAACTCTTATTGCCTATTAGGTAGATGCTGCTATTCTTACTAGAGTTTCTTTTGTCAAAAAGTCTTTACTGAATAGATTTCTTTCCTCACTTTTTATGTTTATTGCATGTTGCTTTTCTAATTGTCCCTTTCAACAGCTGTCTTCAAAAAAAATCTAAACAAGCTTATTGTTAAAAAACTCCTTTTAAAATACAGTAAATAAGACTAAAAACYTGGGTTTTTTCTTTTTCTAAAAAACTCTGTTTAGGAAAAGAATTCTTTCTAACTACCAAATATAAATATGAACATTTGTGATTTATTTACTTTTTAAGACCTTAATAGTTTATTCCTGGTTACTGGTCCTGTGGACCTTCCAATTTGCCATTTGGTGATAAATTACTCTTTGTATGTTATGCTAAGACTAAACTAGAGGTCCTCACTGTTCATTGCAGTAAAAGAGAGAGAAATTATAATCTGTAACTTCTGAAATCATAAATAATTTACTACAGAGTACCAGAAATCCTCTAGAATKTTATACCCACAGATACTGGAGTGATGCCTAAAGAGGCTAGGCAGAGTTRAAGGAATAATGTAGGTATTTATTGAAAGCCTTTCAGAGGATACACCCTGGGCAGTGCAAGAGCCTGGCCAAAGGCTGCCCAAGATGGACAACCAGTCACGAGTTTTCACTCTTTTAGAAGTTTTGGTCCATTTACATATTGGGATCATTTGTCCAATTACAGCTTCAGGTTATGCACTCCCATCCTCCCAGATTGCTCTTCCCAATTTGCTGGTTTTTATACTTTTTGGGCCTGAAGCTGCAGTGGTTCTCAAGCTGGAAAAGGATTGTTTTGTCTAACTAAACTGTGAAGAGAACTTCCTATTGCTTAATATGAAGTTCAGAGTCACACACTAAGGCAGTAGAGAATCTAAAAAATATAAAAGCTAAAACTAAGGCATCGGGAGTATTTTTATTTTTTCTTCTACACTACGATGAAATACATAATGAAGGTTGACTTGTTGATCTGTAACAAAATGAAGCAAAAATATTCCCTCCCGTGGGCATTTTTCATTATCACAGTGATCCARCCATATGTGCCCTAGGATCTGAGATTCTGAACACTGCAAAACAGAGAAACCCTGTCCATTTTTATTGACAATATTTCACCACTAAACCAGATCATACACTTGTTTTTTTCACTGAATATCAGTATTTTGAATTAAGATAATTCTTAGAGACTGGGCATGAAGATTTGCTCATCTGTTTCTATATAGTTTATGTATAGTAAAACTAGTTAATGTAAAATTCTCAGATAATGYAATTGCCATCTGTTTAAAGACAAAAACAAAATAATTCTTATGCTGAGGTGTTACAATTTTTGTCTGCCATTTAATAAATTCAGAGCAGTTTAAAAAAGAAGTAGATCAAATCCTCCCTTTAATAGCTACATGTTTGCATTSATTTCTGATTTTGTGAATAAGGTACATTTTTTGCTTAATTACTGGCCAGTGCTCTAACATTACTGCAGTTGCATCTGTATTCTGACTAACTGCTCTGTTTATGGTACCACAGGAGACAGGAGTTTTTTATAATTTAATTTCAGCTCCAGAAGATGTCTTGGTGTCTAAATCTTCCTCATGGTTGTGTATACTTATTGTTTATATCAATGCTGGTACAGTCTCCTATGTTAAAATACCCTTAGAATAAGGTTTATCATCTTCAGCAGCTACRGAGAAACAGAGGTTTGTAGGAGCCCAGGAAAGTCAAGAGTTGAATTATTTTGAACTCTGCTTTGATGTTTCTAAAGTGTGTCCYATGGAGAATGCCATCTCAAAGTCACCTTTTTCTGATTGTGAAAAYTCCTCACCTGTTAAAAATTCCTTCTGCAGAAAGGTGCAGCAAAGGTGCCATTTTTCAGGCACAAAAGACTGAAATTGTACGAGTTGTGAATGGGGGGATTTCCCTAACCATACATGCATTATGTTATATTTTTTATTTGGGTTTGTTTCAGTAGGGAGGTGTATATAATTTATATATTAACTGGTGGTCACAAGATATCCAGTTATGGAGTTGTTGAGTAGATAAAAAGCTATCACTGGATATTTCCTCATGGAGATAAAAATGTTAAAATACTGTTGCAGCTGAAAATAATTTGTCTCAATCAGTTTTGCTGCCAAATTGAGAAGGTAGCATTTATTAGTGTCACAAATATGCAATGGTGRTAGTTAAGTTAGAGTAAGTTAGTTACTGCGAACTTTACTCTGAAAAGGGCCAATTAAGTTAATAACTATATTGAGAATTTTTATTTTTAAGTCCCTAAGATTTTATTAAAATACATTGTAGTATTGCTCAAGTCATCAAGGATTTTAATACTTTTAAAGGGACAGCTGTTAATATTTCTATGCTTAAAATCTCTTTTCTCCTTGTTTCCAGAACTTGTATGTCATTTAGACACATCTGAGCAAATGAATTATTTTTGTGTTTGTTTAAAAATATTAATATTATTAGCAAACTGCTTCGTTATCATGGTGAGTTTAGTACAGCATACACATATCTGGTATGTGCTTGTGTTAAAGGCATGAGACCGTATTTGTAAGGAGTATGTTTTGCTTGGTACCAAATACTGATTTTGCTTATGAATAGTAGGGGATTGGATCTTAAAAAAAAATACCAAAGTTCATTTTCATAATTCTCTTCATTGCCAGGCTTTACAGATGCCTGGCTTTGTAAATGCTTGATTGAACAAAAATAGTCAATACTGGTACCAAGTATTTCATTTTAGTCTGGTCTTAAGATGCTGTGTCACTTGCATTGAAATTTTTGTATCTGTGGAAAGGGATTAAGTAACTGTAAATCTTTGGTGCAGAAAATATCACATGAATATTTTCCTTTGATCTTGCAGTGTTCCTGTTCCAGTAGTCAGTCTAGAGAAAATTCCTAACCTAGTGAAGGCAGATGGTGCCAATGTTAAAATGAATTCTGCAACCACTACCACCATCACTTCCTCCTCAACTTCTTCATCCACCATACCTGCTCCAACTTTGGTTAAACCTGGTTTGACATCCAAGTCAGTGCCACCATCACCAGAAAAGATTCTGAACGGCAAAGGAATTATAGCTCCATCAATAGACAAGAAACACCAAAATGGCACTAAAAGCAGTAACAAGCCTTACAAAAGACTTTCAGGTATGTGATGATGTCATTCACCTTCTGTGGCAGTCTGTTTTTCTTTGTTAATGCTTCTATAGCTCATAATGCAGCTAATAAAATGCTGGGTTTGGTTGGATTTTTTTGCTCTAAGATGCTGGATTGCATGTATGAAAATGAAGGCTTTCACACTCTTAGCATGTGTAAAGTATTTTTAAAGTACATATTCTGTTTAGCTTGAAATTACTGGTCAACAGGCCAAATAAATTTTTAAGGAAGTAAATGCATTAAAACAGAAAGGCAGAAAACTTCTTTAAGCCATTATGGGACTTGAGTCAGTTTACAACAAAGGAAAATGTGCCTTGGTTGGGTGACTTTAGTTAGTCATGATCAAGTTGAACACGTTTAAGACATTGGTTTATCCTCCCAAGTCATGATTTTTTTGAAAACTCTTATTTTTTTAGTTTTAGATATGAGAAAATTCTTAAGGAGATATGGGAAATGCTGGGGAATTAAAAGMCATAATTTCCTTTCAGCCCTCTCCCCCTGTAATTCCCATATGAGTGGCAGTGTTTCTAGCATGAGGATCTTTATCTTACTCAGGAAGACAGGACAGTGGAGTTGAGAAAGTGACATTAAATGGGAAATGTCCTGGATGGCCTTAGGCAGGGTAGTTTTGAGGATGTGGGTCCCTGTTCAAACCTGMCACCAAGGCACAGAACACCACACTGTGGGAGGGCAGAGGCTCTGTTCRAAAGGTTGTTGTCTACTGGGAGGAAGAATTATTTTTGGTGGAGTTCCCTAGAGGTGACCCATGTCAGCTGTTGGGCAGCAAGGAGAGAATTTACCCCTGAAAGCAGATTTTTGTTCTGAATGAAGGGAAACAAAGTGTTTTGAGGGTTTTTATTTTATGGTTTTTTAAAGCAAAAGTAACTGACTCAAATTTACAGCTGAAGAAGCTGTGCAGGGTCTATTCATCAGCTGGCAGTACTTTGTGACTCGAGCAGGAGCTTCTTGTGTGTACTGAAAGGCTAATTTTGCTAATGGCAGCATGATCCGCATTAGATCGTCACTTTGGCACAAAGTTAGTTCACGTGATTTCTAAAATGTGCACTAGTTATGAACCAGTATAAGTTGTACAAGATAAATGCTTTCATTTCCAGTTAATGAGTGTGTCCTATTTTTTGCCTGAATATCAGGTTTATTTTGTTCATTTTCTCAGATTTGGCAGTTAGCCTATGGTACTGCTACCTTGGCTGGATTTCAGACCAGTGTGAGGTGTTTGCTAGGGCTGTGTGGGGCATGGAGCAATGCCATTGCCTGAAAGGATTCAGTATACTGATTGCTTTCTTAACTAGTTGAAGGTGGCATATAAGAAAACACAACCATTGTTCATTTATAGCTTTTCACAACATGAAAAAATGTTACAAGAGGGTAGCTTAAGATTAGGCTTYAACCCTTACATTTCACTTTTTAAGATCCAGTATATTATTCTAATAAAAACTCTCTATATTTTACCGTTAATTTAGAATATTGCTTCCTTTTAACCTATTATTTCCYATAATGGGTTAGATGCTAAATTTAACTAATTAAGTTAATCAATTTGAAATTCCTTCTTGAGCAATTTAAACTGTTAGTGGTTTTCCTCATGTCATCACTTACTGCTGCAGGGCTGCGGGTGATGTTTGTACATTTTTGTGCAAGTGCTTGCAGAAATGTGTTCATAAAGGAGAATCAGTTCTGTAGGGCCTTCCTACAGCTTGCTGGTTTTACTGTGGAGGTGGCTCTGGCACTGTTCTTTCTGTAAGCTCTGAMTTGCAGTGTCTTCTAGGCTAGGGAACACTGTGGAAATTTCTGCACAGGACTGTTTGAGTGCCTGGAGAGGCATGTGTTTACTTTTATATGGTTAACAAATACACAGAACTGAGACTTTTTTTTACAACGTCTCTGTCATGATCAGATTTGTGATCTGTTCAGTCTTACTTCTACTGCCTTGRGTATTGATGCAGCAATGCAATAATTTAGGGATTATTCAAATCGTAGAAGTCCTGAGAGCCCTGGAGATGAATTGCCTGTAGATTGTGTGTCACTATGATGTATTTCTCTCCATTATTATACAGGACTGTGCAAAGGCTGATAAAAAGATCTTGGAAGGTCAATGGGATGATTATTTGAGTTATCCCATAATTTCATTCATTTCACATGAAAAGGATGAAACTGCAGCCAAGGGATTTAGGTTTCTAAACCTAAATCTGCTGCCCTAGAGCTGTACGGACGTTAATTTTTGAAGCTCCCTAATAAGTTTGGCCAGTTTGCTTCTGTTTCCTTCCCTTTTTAACAACCTCTGCTGTCTCTCACACCATTTCCCTGACTGTGATAGAAGTTGGTTTTTTTCTTTGCTCTGAGCTGGTGGTTGTTTGTGTGATGAATGAACCTGCCCTCTTTTCAGGAGCACTGTCCTTGTTGAGAGAGAGGAAACAGCTTGTGGAACCACAAAAGACAGTCTGTAGCTGCCCAGCATAAGTGGATCAGTGTTTCCTAGTAGCAACTGCAAAAAAAAAWWTTTTTTTCTAAATCTTCCTTAGTTCTTGTTCTCTTTGGGGTGATGTTAAAGAATGCAGATGCCCAGCGTACACCAAGAAAAACTGTTCTGCTGCAAACAGAAGTTTCTGGCAGTTCAGTCTTGCCCCTTGCTCTTCTCTTGGTGAGGTTATAACAAACAAATGTTCTTCACTTTGTCCACTGAACGTGAAGAAGTGGAAGAATTCCAGAAAAGCAGCTTTCTCAAGCTGTGCCTGTGCACAGGGCTCTGGGCCTTGCCACACTCCACATTTCCTAACACAGTGGGCAGAAGCTGCCTTTTGTTACTGATAAGAAGGTGGTAAGTTTCATGTAGTGTGTTGCCCAAACCAGGCATGTCTGTAGCTGGCAATTAGATGTTCATGACTTCTCTGGAGCAGCCATAAATGCTTCAGCCAGGAGAAGTGGTTTCCTGTTTGTTCAGTATTTGCTGTTTCTCAGGGAAACAATATTATTTTGTTGTTCAGTCAATGGCAGAGACTTCTACTCTTTCCTCTTATAACTCCTTATGTTGATTTTATCTGTATATGTTGTCCTAATAACTGGCTTTCCTATAATCAGTCCTACAAGTCTTAGTCAGTTGGGCCACTTACTGACAAGTACCAATCTGGACCACTTTTAATTAAAAACTTTTTTTTTAATTTTTTAAGTGTTTCCCTGTTGGTCCGAAACAGTCCTTGCTTAGTGACTTTCAGAACACATTCCATAGCCTTCAGGACTTTTCATTTGAAGGCATATTTATTAGTCCATATTGCCTCCTTAGTTTGTTTTTTCCAATTTGCATTGAAGATTTTAGGTGGGTCATTCAGGAAACTGTGATAGGAACATCTTACACTCAAACCCCAGGAGCRACTAGCTCCTTTAGTTCATGAACATGTGTTTTCATCTATTAAGTAGAAAAAAATAGTTATTATATTGAGTCACACACTGCTATTTTTGTGTTTCTGTTGTGTTGTAAATGCCAAAGGAACTACAACTGCCTATAACATATTTCAATTCCTTTCTAGATTTCACAAATAAAAAATTATGCCAGCTGTCTTTTCTAAGCTCCCTTTTTTGTATGGCTCTGCTAATAGGTTAATAATRTAACCATTGAATGTTTGCATAAGCATTTTTAAGTCTAGATAGCAGAATACATAAAACTGCTAGAAATTGTGATATCTGGAGGCTAGTTGCTGTCCAACATAAGCTACTTCTCCTTACTTTTCTTATTCCAGCTGTTCTCCTTGCTGTAATGCTGTCAYTGCATTGTAACACAGCTGTGAATCACTGTCTTCCTCTTAGCTCCCATYTGTATGTATAAAAGAATTTTTAAATCCTCTGATTAAATGTTGTGTTTGAGCAGAGGATGCTTASTGTATCTGAATGGAACACCACTGTATAGTTAAAATAGGATTTGGCAAATAGTTTATATTCTCCTACCAAACAAAAGCAAACCTGTCTGCCAATTACACCATAATTTGTCAAGGTCTGTGAAGGTAATGGTAAAGGGTTTTGATGGCATAAACTAAAAAGTGTGGATCCATAGTTTTGTTACAATTCTTAATGCAMACCCTAAAATTATATTCACATAACCTAAGGGAAGTGATGCTATCTGTGGTATAGAAATAGTAAATTATTAATGAAATTAAATATACAGATACAGCATATTAAATATTAATGCCTTTTTAATGTTAATCATGAGTGGAACTCATGTAAATGCCTTTTCTCATAATCTCTGCAAACTTTAAATTCCATCTYTCCCTTCATGTGGGGAAATAAAAACTAACATACATTTTATTTTTATAAAGATTTAGGGGACAGATTTAGATAAATTTTATTTTTAAAATGCCGCCAGTAATCAACCATGGTTTGTTTTCTAGAGTTTCTAAGTATGTCAGAGAAATGTTGTTTAAAGCACTTGTGATACCATTTGTGTCTTAGCCCAGCTCTGGAGCCAGAGCTGCAAATGCTGTATTTTATGGCCTCAGAGGCAGGCAGAGTCAGAGAGGGAACTGAAGTCACAGGGAATTGGCTCAGTCCTTTGTTTGGGCCACTCCACTGTGAGCAGAATAATTTCCATGAAGTCTTTGGCTGAAATCCTGCTCTAAGTGATTTTGAACATGCAAATGCAAAAAAAAATAGACAACTCTATGAGTGATGCACATAGCACTGTTATGGGATGCTGGGGTTGGGATCAGTGGTTCAGGTTGAACCTGATTAAACCAAATTCTAACAGGCAAAAATTATAAGCTAYTCTGGTTGAAACTTCTATAATAATCTATTTTTTTTTCTCATTTCCCATTCTCCCACTAAACAGAAAGAGAATTTGACCCAAATAAGCACTGTGGAGTACTGGATCCTGAAACAAAGAAACCTTGCACAAGATCACTCACCTGCAAGGTATTTTTCTTAGAAGATAAAATATCAGATGCTTTGTTATAGTTTAAATCCTACCACAGTAGTTTGAGAGGTCATACCTGCTCCTGTCTTACAGACAATGGGTATGGTATTCAGGCGCTGTCTTCAGGTAATTCTTTTGTGTAATTCTGTTTCTTTGAATCAGAGCATCTGCATTATTCCACTGATATTTCTAAAAAGATTTTTTTCATGTCATTTTATTATGCAAAAAGCATTAACGTTTCATGTAGAAGCCCAAGTGTTATTTTAAATGCTTCTTTTTTGGTTCATGTGTGCAACAATGTTAAAGTATTGTCAATTTTTAGTAAAAAAAATTACCATATTTTTGTATAATAAATTACTTGGAGGCTGCCCTTGTGATAGTAATAACTCCTGCATCAAAAAGTAGCTGCAAYGTGAGACATTTCTAATGAACATTTGTATGTGTATGTGCTGCCTGTCAGGGGAGATCATCAGCTAAATTTGCTTTAAAATCTATTCATGTTTTTCAATCCAATGAAATCAGTTTTTCATTGTAAGTTAAAAGCTACAATGATTTTCTTAATATCCTTAAATTACTGCAATTCTATTTTCCATCTTGAACAAGGTAAGTCAATAGTCTCTATTATATAAAAATTGTTGCAAAAAGTAATTTTAGCCTTGATGTTGGCTTTTCTTAAGAATGACTTTATAAGTTATCAAAGATAATGTGGAATAGCAGCTTTATTTCCATAACTGTGGCTAAAGTTGTTTGAAGTAGATTTTATCTTTTAGAGTAGTGGTGTGTCAGAAGTGTAGAGGACTCATAAACAATGTCATGCACACACAAATGCTTTTTAACCACCCTATTTTTAGACTCATTCACTTAATCATCGACGAGCAGTTCCAGGCCGTAAAAAACAGTTTGACATCCTTCTAGCTGAACACAAAGCTCGATCCAGGGAAAAAGAAGTTGCAAAAGACAAAGAGCATCCACCATCTGCAAGGGAAAGCTATCAAAGCCAGCCCACACCAGCACAAGACTCTCTGTCAGGATCCTCAGTGAACTCTGGGCAAGAATCTAAAGTAACATCTCCTGCAAAATCCAGACCACCAAATTCTGTACTTCCAAGGTAAGCAGTTCTCCACTGTGGAATGTTGCATTCTGAAGGTGCTGTAAGAAATTTCTTAGACGTTCATACAGCTCATTTTATAAGTATTTRATACTTTTTAGGCTATTACACAATAAAACATACTAATATTAACTGAACTCTGTCCATGGTAGCCTGTGATCTRATTGGGAATGAGGAAAGGAATAGTGTCCACCCTTGGCTCAGAATCTCAGACTAACTGCATTTTTTTGCTAAAATGGTAGTTATAATTAGGAGATATTATATTCAAGACATTTGGTCACAATCGAGAAGAAAAGTCTGTTTACATGAATCAATGTAGGTATTAGTGGTAAAATTCTGTACATTTATATAGAATTTTTCTCCAGAAATACTTTTCCAATTATGGTTTAAAGCTACTGATATGAAACTATCCATAGTATGTCTTCCCTTGTTTTGAAGATTTTTCTTAGAAAGGACAAAAACATTCTTCAGAAGGACAATGAAAACTTCTGAAGGCATCCTTTTGGAAAAAARCAGTGTGAGGTGTTTAATCTACTGAATTCTAATCATCCTCTGGAAAACTTCCCATATATTTTGTTTATTTGTGKGACTTTTTGGTACTAATGTTGGCTGGAGTGCATCGAGCTAAATTAGTTGGCTTTTTTCATCTTTATATTTTTTCATCATTCRTTTCTTTGCAGAAACCTTGGTCAGGACTGAGTGCTCATTTTGGGACTGTCCTACTATGATAGTCCCTGTTTCCTACTACGATAGTCCTAATGGAGTATCAAAGAGATACTTCTTGTATTTGCTATCTCAGACAGCTGTTTCCAATGCTTTCTGTGTGGCCACCAAGCCCRAATGAAGTTTCATTCCTGCGGTGGCAGAGGTGGGCCTTGCAGGGTTTGAGTGAAAAAACAATGAAAGAATACCCACAGATGAATTGGTGCTTCTCTGCCTAATTCTTGTAAATGCAATGACCTTACACAGAGAGCAGCACAGACGGACAGATAGAAGTGGGGTTTAGTAGGTGTTACAGTCAAAGTAGCAAAAATGGAGTGCAATTCCATGAGAGTCAGCTGCAGAAACTGCAGAGGTAGCAGTACTGGAGGAGGAGGAGGATTTTAGCAGTCAGACATTGTGTTTGTAGTCTGCATTTCTGTTTCTGCTGCAGTGCCTCTGTTGGGTTGTCCTGCCTGTTGCAGAGCAGCCATGGAAGCCTTGTGGCCTCTCTGTGTTGGCCRGCGAGCCTGGGGCTCTGCTGCTGCTGCTGCTCAGGGGCTGCTCTGTCCTGACAGCAGGAACTCATTGAGGCTGAAGATCATCTACAGATTTTGCCCAGTCTGGACATCTCCTCAGCCTCAGAGCTCTCAATACATACGTGGTTGTACAGACTGTAATTGAGAAGCTTTTCCATCCCCACTTCTAATCTAATCTGTTTCCAAACTGCTTTTGAAAGGCAAGGCACCATCATACCCTGTGGTGCAAAGACATTCCTACTTTGTTTTATTGCATTGTAGACAAAGGTAAAGAAAACCTACATGCTGTGAGGAGCTCTCCCAGTTACTGCTCTCACTAATCTACCTGTAGAGAGGGTCAGCTAAACACTCTTATATTTAGTACACTGATTTTAGTAGGATTTTTGTAATTGGACCCTTGGGATTAATCAAGTAGCRGAGTAATGGTTCAGTGTAAGATTTTTTTATACCTGATTTTTATTTGTGTTTTAAATATGCTTTGTCTCTCAAGATCTGAAATCGAACTTCATGACAAATTTAAAATTTCAAGCAATAGAAGGGTGCTTTTGTTTACAGGAACTTGGTGACAGCCTGTCATGGTTTGACGCTGGCGCAATGCCAGTGCCYCCATGAAAATATAATCTCCCTGGTRTCTGCTGAGATGTGACCAGGAATACAGCAAAGCAGGCTCCAACTTAGGAATAAAGAAGAAAAACTTTATTAACCTACAACTGTATATAAAAAGAAACACACACAGAACTCAGAATGAAAATCTTCCAAAAACATTCCTCCTCCCCCCACCAAATTTCCAATATATCACAGTAGTACAAAACCTTGGATTCTCAATTCAGTTACCACCCCTCAGATCACCAACTCCCAGTCCATCACCACCCTTAAGATAATCAATTCTCAGTTCATCAAGAAGAGAGGAGTCCCTCTTGTACCATAGGCTTCCCCAGGAAACACGGTTGAGACCTCTGTATTTCCCCCTGGGAGTTCTCTGCTTTTAACCCTCTGTGTTCTCAGAGGTGTATCCATGTCCTCAGTGGCCACACCAGGTGCCAAKATTCAAATCTGAGCACCTATTGGTTTGACCACAGCATCCCAAAAAACTCACTTCCTTTTCAAACCAGGACACAACCCTACAGTGCATTTCTGACAAGGTGAAATGTCAGCTATTCAGTGTCTTTTACTGCCCTTGTTTACATTGATCATTTCTGGCATCATTTGCTTTGATGCTTGATGCCAGCAGGTAGGTTTATAGAGCCTTTGAATGCTGATAATTTAAGTGTATATTCTCCTTCTAGACCTTCATCTGCAAATAGCATAAACAGCACCAGTTCTTCAAACCACAGTGGGTACGTACCAGAACTGCCACTGCCTTCCATGGGAGGAGATATCACAAGCAGATTGTCCAGTGATGAAGGAGAAGCGGATGGAGCTGAAGAATCTGAGAAATTAGACTGTCACTTTTCTGGACACCATCCCAGACCTCTTGGGGTATGTGTCAGTCTCTGGCATGCCTTGCCATTGTTCTTGCATAATTAGGGAGAAGAGAACAAATAAGTAATTTAATAAGAAGGTAAGGAATGAAGACCTTACATTCTGAAAACTGTTCTAAAGAGAAAAAATACATTTAATAGAAAAGGGCAAGGATGGGATAAGGTAGGAGGAGACCACTGGTCAGTACACATGATACATTGATTTAGGACAAGATGRGCAGCAGAAAATCAGAAGTTCTATTTTTAGACTGTCCTCTCAGTAGACCTCAAATTGGGTTCTGCTAAACTGAGGAAAGTTGCATTGCTTTAATGTGACATGAGYAGATAATTCTCTTGGTTGCACTTCCTACAAAACTGTACCTTGCAGTTGGTGGCAGAAGGCTAGTACAGTGCTCCACTGATTTCTGTAGCCTGGTTTAAAGCAGTAATTAAATGTCATTTATGTGAGTGTATGTGGACTTAGAAACTATTGCTTCATTTATCACAAAATGGAAAGGCTSTGGTGGTGGCTCAAGTATGTGTTTGAGCAGCTGGTTTTGTCTTTCTCCTGTGTTAGTGAGAAATTTCAYTGTAAGTAGTAAAAGCTGTTTTGTGGTATTATCTCTGCAGTGTGAATTTGTTTACACTGTTCAAACCAAGAAGCAGTGGGAGAACTCTTGAAATTCTTAGAAGTTGTTTCTTAGAAAAATTGAGCTAGGGAATACACTTGGCTCAATGTGTGTTTTCCATATGGCCAGGTGGTAATAATTAAACAGGGGGAAAGTCAGTAGCTACTTAAATTGCCTCTTGGTGGTACTTGAGGTTAGTGGTAGCTCACTGGGAGGTGAGGCTAGTTTGTCAACTTAGGTGGTGGTTTTAATTAACCTGTTTAACCTTGTCATGAAACAGACTTAAAATGAACAGTTGCAGTCTCCACTTGCTGTCCATTAAGCTGACAAGTGTTTTGAATGGATGCTCTTCTACCACATCAGTGCTTCTGCTGTCAGCCAGAATTGCTGTGACTGGGTCCCTTGTATGATGGAGAGTTGTCTTGTTTTTTGAGGATGATTTGCAACAGGTTTCTCTCCTACAAACAGGCATTGCATCATTTACATCAGTAACACTGAGTGAAACAAGAGCAAATTCCTGATTGTAACATGTGAGTGTAGTAGGACTTTTCAGGAAGCTCTCCGGAGGAAGGGGTGCAAGTACTCCTGAGCTCTGCAGAATTCTCAAAATACTACTCCTCCAGTTGATTTTCCATGTTCTCTTGTAGCACAGATGCCCTGGTTGATAATTTACTTTTTTACTGAAATGTCAGGGGTTTGTTTATTAAGTAGATACTAAAGATGTTCCCGTTGCACTTTTTTTCCTCTTCAGTTATATTTTTATTGCTGTCATGCAATTATGAGATTTAAGACACCCAGAACAGTGTAACTCGTCTTTCTGAGGCAGTAAGAATTTTTTCTCTAAAAGTACCTGAACAGTTACATTCTTTCTCTGGCACCGATTCATTAATGAAGTATGAAATATACTTTACACCAAGCTGAAATGCTTTGCCCATATTTCATAATTCTTAAAAAAAACTGTGCTGTAGATCATGAAAACCACGTTTTAAAAGAAGTTTAATATGAATGATACAAATTACAGTGGTGTTCCTTGATGAGTCAATAAATATTTCGTCATGTAGAAATACATTTTTATAAGCAACATTGAAATACCTTTTCTTTCAGTTCTGTTCTTATGGCAGTCGCTTAATGGGAAGAGGGTACTATGTCTTTGACAGAAGATGGGACCATTTTCGATTCGCACTGAACTCCATGGTAGAAAAACACTTGAACTCACAGATGTGGAAGTAAGTGGGATTTTTATGCTTGGTGGGTAATTTACATTTTTCATTCTGTAAAACTTCTAAATTAGGCACATGGCCAGCGTTTTTAAAATTGCCTCTTAATTAATTACCTCTTAATTACCTCTGTTAAGATATAGCAGTAACCTGTGTACARATCTTCTCTTCTCTGTTAAGGAATATATAGCCCAACAGAATAATCTCCTAGTCCAATGTAAGTTTCTGCCAGAGATAGGACTCTTTCCAGTCCCTTAGAATGCAGATTTTTGCTTAGAATTTTATGCCTTTATCATGCTCCTGTATCACCCATTCAGGCTTTGCTGTGCAAGACTCATGAGYTGTAAGATAAGGAACTTGGTGCACATCTGTCTGTGTGCAGGRTGGAATATGATAGGTTTTTAATTCATAGTGCCCTTACTGCCTTTGGGATCTTAAAATTCTGATTWTTACTCACTGTTGAAGCACCTCTCTATCACATATGCAGGTTCCAAGCACTGTAGGCTTTTACTACACAGATCCATTGGAATAGACTGCACTTCTAAAATAAATGTTAGTTCTTTTTTAAAAAAAAGTAATTAAAAGCTCATGGCATCTGCAGATAGGATTGAGTTTTTGGAGGTATTCTGCTACAGAATATGCGTTCTTCTTCCAATGTAATGATGCTAAAGTRCAGTGTTTCATGTTTATTATCAGGACTGTGTTATATTCATTGGATGCTAGCTATTAGATAAACAAGGTTTGATTTTTATTTAAATATATATTTTTAAGCACTAAAGCTTGGCTTGTCTGACTAACCTGGTAACTTAATGATAATGGTGCCATTGTGCTAGGAGTTTGGAAATGGTTGGTTCTGCCATAAAAGGGCCAGTTTCATGTCTGTTCAGAGACTGATCATGCTCAATCTGCTTTGTAAATCTGTAAACTAATGTCTATCAYCTTCCACAAATAAAAATATTTTAGTTTCCTTATRTATGAGGATTAAAATTTGTTACCTATTGGCTTTGTTTGTCAGGAGAAAAGATGCTTGGGCATCTGAAAAAACATATACCACCACTAGTACAAACTAGTACAGAAAACAAAACCTCTATAGTGTTATTCAAAACCAGAAGTAAACAGGCCTTATCCTGCTCCCACTAAATCTGATTTTAAAAGTTTTCCCAAATTTTAGCTGTTTATGTAATCTCTAATACTTTAATGAGCTCCAGCCATACTCACTTGTCTGTGTAAGACAGGAAGCTGACAGTGCCTAACCCTGTTTTATTCCTCTGCTGTCCTCAACCCTCCTCTGGGCTGACCTTTCCCTGTGCTCCCCAGGCACAGCTGGGTGTAAGGCTGCTGTTCCATAGCTCTGCAGCTGAGGCCAGAGGTACAAGGATGCAGGGCCATGTTCTCAGAACTAACATTAACAAAGTACTTTTATCTCTAGTTCTCAAAGTACYTTGCAAAGGTGGGTAGGAATGGTTGGCCCTTCTTTAAAAGGAACCTGAAGGACAGCTCTGATAAGCAGCTGTGTTTGCATTGCAAGTGGCAGGCAGTAAGACTTCCTCACTTCTGACAGCATGGACTGTATGTAATCCCTTTTGTAACTGTGCCTTAAACTGTGTTCTGTCCAACAGTCTCCATAGAAGGAATACCTGGAGAGAACACTTGTAATTAGGATTTGATTTATGATAAAACAGCACACCCAGGGCTGCTCCTTTATCATACTTCTGTGAGGGCAAGAGTAAGCCTTTAAAAATGGGAAAGGTGTCAGTAGTGAGGATACCAAGGGCAGAGTTATGGGGCTGTRCAGCTTCTTAGAAAAGAGAAATAGGATTAAACTGTGAATCAAGTATAAGTCTAAATAATGGGAAAAGATCACATAATAGTTTTCCAAGAGACATTATGAAGGTCTGGTTCTTCAATATGGCCACATTAGACAAAATAATAGGTGATGGCTGAATGGAAAGGAATTTGAATACATCCTACTAATTTCACAGGTAATATTATTATACTTTCTTCTCAAAAGAGTATTCAGCTGTTTGTAAAGCTTATCAAGCTCTGTTTAATATTTTGTCAATTTTTCAATATTAGTGAAAATTAATCAATAATTTGCCTGTTTAATCCTACCTAACCAGCTCTCAAATGAGCTGTTGGGAATAGCACTGCATTTGGAAAGGGGTGATCGTTCTTCTTTGTGCTCAATGTTAGTGCTTCACAACCCCCCAGATGGCTCATTTACTACCTTAATGAAATCTAACCTATGAGTTTAGGTTGATATTGAAACTGTTCCACAATCTGAACTTTGAAGCAAAAGATATGTAAACAATGAAACAKAGTGACTAGGATATGTATAGGTGCCACCGTCAGGCATTTTATTTGCATTTTGTAACTGTTTGGTAAAATAAAAGAAGGAAAAAGGAAATTATATTTGTAATACTGTGTTTAAATTGTATTACTGTGCACTTAATGGCTGTATGTGATTAATAGAATAGAATAGAAATCAAAATTATAATGAACTAGGTTTGTCTTTTTGAATAAGTTAATGGAAATTATTTCCTATCTGCATTTTTTGGATGGAATTTTTGATGTATCTTCTTTTTTTTTTTTCTTTCCTTTTCTTTTCTGTTTAGGAAAATCCCTCCTGCGGCAGACAGTCCCATGCCTTCTCCAGCAGCACATGTCTCCACTCCTTTTCCAGCATCAGTCTTACAGCCCTTCAGCAACCCCAGTGCAGTGTATATTCCTTCAACACCTATCAGTTCAAGGATCACTTCTTCTTACATAATGACATCAGCCATGTTATCAAATGCAGCCTTTGTGACAACAGCAGAGACGAATTCCATTRTGTCACATACCACAGCTTTTCCTCACGGGGCTGCAAGCCTAAGTATCATGGACTCAACTTTTAAGGCGCCATCAGCTGTGTCACCAGTGCCAGCAGTCATCCCTTCCCCATCCCACAAGCCATCCAAAACAAAAACCAGCAAATCCTCAAAAGTGAAAGACCTGTCATCTCGGAGTGATGAGTCTTCAAGTAACAAAAAGAAAAAGCCGCAGTCGTCGTCTTCATCATCGTCCTCATCCTCATTATCTTTGCAGACATCTTCCTCATCTTCATTTTCAGGGTCCCACAAAAAGAACTGTGTCCTGAACCCCAGTTCAACGTTGAACTCCTATCAGGCGACATCCTCCTATAACAGTGTGTCTGTGCACAATACCAATAATGGAACAAGCCCACTCAGTGCCAAATCGGAGCCCTCAGGACGGACTTCACTGTCAAGTAGTTCAACAGACTCAGTGAAACACATGAGCATGGTAGTGAGCAGTATTGACACTTCTAATCTGTCTGTATCTTCTCTCGTGCACCACTCAGGGGACCACTCCCTGGGAGCACATAATGCAGTGTCTTCTCTACCCCTTTCTTTTGACAAATCAGAAGGAAAAAAACGTAAAAACTCTAGTTCTAGTAGCAAAGCCTGTAAAATCACTAAAATGCCTGGTATGAATAGTGTTCATAGAAAGAGCACTGCCAACCTTATTTCTGCGGTGCCAGATCCTACAAGCAGCTCCATCTCTCGGCAGGTAAGGGACTCTTCCAGTTATTTTTTTGCAGATCATGTCTGACTTCCTTGAAATATTTCATCCATTCTGAAAGGAAAATACCGCATTATCTTCAGATGGGTTTTCATCACACAACTTACTTTCTAGGTTAATACAGAAACATATTTGTATTTGTTTTGTACCAGTCTTAGAAAGATGTTTTGAGAGTTAAAAAAAATTTTATATATACATACATACATATGTGTATGTGTATATATATGTATATATATAAATACTTTCTCAAAATATTTTTATGAGATTTTTTTATTCAATTATTAAAGTGTACCTATTTGTATCTCTGAAAGTAAAAATGAATGTCCAGAATGGATAAATAATTTTTAGAAAAAAGTTTTTTTCTTACTTCTCATCTCTCTGAAATAAATTGCATTATTGAAACAGGAAGATGAGAGTCAGAATTTCTGTTTATTTATTTTCCCAAACTTGTTTCTGGTTCATTTCCTAATGCAATGCTATGCAGTCTCTTCATATCTGTTCTGTAAAACACATCTACCTTTCTCCTGGAGAGAGTGTGAGGTGCCTGATCACAGATRTTGTTCCCTGTTTGAAACTGGAAAAATTAAGAAGTTAAGTTCTTAACCGGATGGATGACCTTTAGGGGATATTTGGTTACCTTTTTCAGAGTACCTGGGTTCACAGAATATTGAAGTCAGTGCAGCAGATAAGGTTACACACACTTCCTTCATTGATAGCAGCAGAGCTTTGGCTCCTCTTTCAGTGGTGCTATACAAGAACAAAAGTATATGTGAAGTAAGATCTGGTGGGAAAGCTGCCAATATGATCTTTATAATGACCTAAATATGATCTTTATAATGATCTACTGTTTCATTCTGCTACTGTGTCCAGTGCTGTGCTGTGCACACAAAACAACATTTGGCCCTGGCATCTGGAAGACAAAGCCATAGAAAATAGGATACCTYAGAGAATCCAGAGAGGGTAGCTTAGGAAATTTTGGGTTGGTTTGGTTTGGGTTTTTTTGTTTGTGAAACTCTCATTACCTTAGGATATCGCACATWAAAAATAAAGTAAAATTTTGAAAAGAGAATGGTAAGGGCAAAGCAATCCATAAGTAATGTGGCAGAAATGGGAGAGGAAAAAGGGAATACATGAATCCTAAAGCTGCTGTAGGAGGCAGAATGAATGTCTCAAAGAATGGCCTAGTGGGTATATTTTCTCTTTCCTACTTCCAGCAGAGGTGCAACAGAGATTACTTGTTTGGCTTTTTAAAATGGGAAGTGGCATTGTCTTTCTATTGTAAGCCTCTTAAATGTGTCCTGCAATCAGAACTGATCTTCAAGTAACTGAAGTCAGCAGAGGTTGCTGTAAATTCTTCCTTCTGTCACACAATCTTGAGTTTTGAAACATGTGTTCCCAAAAAGATTAAATTGCCCTGAGGTTTAAGGTGTCAAATGGAAAGAAAAAGTAAGTAAAATTGGTGCTTTGGTACAAACATGGGTACCAAAATGGATTTGGAAATGGATTGTATCATCTTTTCCCAGGACMCAGACTGTGTCTGTAGCTAGCACAGTGTGAGGAAATCTTACAGAGGAGATTCTGAGTTCAAATCCTAAGCTCCTTTGGGATCAGATCTGTTCCTGTATGTCATCCTTGTTTCAATTTGTGATGTATTTCATCATGTTGCACAGCAATAGAAGTAAATAAACCACAAGAAATCAATCAGAGGTCTTTGCTGAATATTTGTAAAAATGTAATTCTGACTAGTATTTTTTTCTTAAGTAAGAGGCTTAATATTTGTAATGAGTGTTACAATATACAGATATTTTAAAATGTTCAAACATTATATTAAATATGATACAGATATTAAAACATGTTACTTCCTCAAAAATAGGAGGTAAAATGGAGTTAATTGTATTTCAGAAGTCTAGCTGGCAGCTACTTGTCTTTGTGACAAGGATACTCTATGCAGTACAAAATAAATTGAATTTGAACCCATTTAAGCATATGGGTCAAAGATTACATACTCTACATGTGTATGTTGAAGTTCTGGAGAATACAATACTTAARTTCCCTTTTAAGCTGTGCTGTTTGACTTGATGTGTTCTAGAAATACAATTACATTAAAAATCCCACCCAAAAAAATGGTGTGGCTTAAAATCTTGCTCCTGCTCCTTCATGTAGTAGGGGAAATTGAAGATATTAAGAACACAGCAACAGGTGATAGGCCCAGGTATAGTTTTCTTATTTAATTCAACTCTAGACTGGATAGATAGTAACTGGAAGKGTTAATCTTTGGACTTTGAAGTACACTTTATTTTTAAAGGACACTGGCAAAAAAAAATTTGGCCTCCCACTTACACTTTTGAAATGGTATTTCCCATCATTAAAGACCCAAGACATCTGGGAAACTTTCTTTCCTTTCAGAGTGCTGTACCTGTTCAGCCCGTGTGGCCATTTCTCCATTTAAAAGGAGGACATGTATTTATTGTGAAGGGGTTTATGAATGCTGTTATGGTGCATGCAGAGAAGAAAGATTTGCCCATGTGTCCCAGTGTTCTGAATGACCAGGAAAGATAAAAGATTGTGTATCTTTAGTCAAGATTTGTAGCTGAAGAATGTTATCCTCTAGAGAACAGCTGAGACAGGCAAAACAAGCTGAAGGAAGCAGGACAGGCAAAGACCCATCCTTTTAATCTTCGTGCACCACGGGAGCACCTTCAAAAGTAGCTGTAAATAAAAACTTTAAACATTTATTCTGGACAGAGTGCGAACAGAGAACACTGTTTCAGACAATCTCTGTGTGAGAAAGGGCAGGAAGAGGAAGAAAGAAGCTACCTTTCACTCTGTACCTCAAATGGCAGAATAACAAACAATGCTGCAGAAGGGAAGGAGAAAGCTGYTCTTGTGCAGGCCCTGCCAGCCCATGCCATGGCCCCAACAAGTCAGTARGAACTGATTGCTGCATTTCTCACTGCTTAGGAGACAGGTCCTTGCTATCTCTCCATCAAAGGATTAAAATGATGTTACTTGAAGTCAGTGACTTTGTAAACAACTCTTCACACTGCAGTCATCTGCCATTTACAGACAGGTGTCCATGGTTCAGTTTCATCAGTCTTGTAAGCCCTGAGGAACTACTCCTGTGACTCAACAGCTGTGTCCCTTGTTGTATCACAACAGAAATATCTACACCATGTTTACAGGTCATTGTAGAAAAACCTGTGACAGGCTGCTCTTGCAGAGTGCTGTGAACTCACAAACACTGAAACAAGCTGATGGAATATTTGCAGCATCATTACAAAGTACTTTTAAAATGTATGTATGTGTACTACAGTTTACACTCATTCCCAAAGAAATTCTCTGATGCAGTAAATGGATACAAATGCAAATTTGAACCTCTGGAGTTTCATTCTTGTGATTAATATTTGCTTTATTGAGTAATGATATACGGAAAAAAAATTGAATAATTTAGGACATGCTCTAGTGCCTGGCCACTTGGTTTGAGCTCCTCAGGAGTGGGGAAGGTCTCCTGGGGAGGATCCTGTGACTCAGAGCACTCCATGCTCTCTGAACAGCTGCCCTAAGTGAGTCCAGTAACTAGAGAAACCAGCATGTCAGTCTAGAGAGGTGGGGGGTTATAGTTTATATTCCTTCAGCTACTGTTTTCTGTGTTATTTTCTGACCTCTAACAGTATTCATGTGCCTTTTAAGACTATTAAATTATACAGGCTCTGAGAGATAAAGATAATGCTGTCTGAAGTGTATCTTTTGCAATAGCAAATACCTGTGTTCCAAATGCAACACGATTAGTACCACGTTACACAGGGAAGGGAAGGCCATCACCAGCATCTGAATTCAACTGACAAATATGCCTCTCAATACTGCTCAATTAATGTTTTTCAGATTGGAAAAAATAGCAGTGTAGCTTTGTCACAATCCAGTCCTTCGAGTACATCAAACCCAGTACACAACAGACAAGTAAGTTGCTTTTTAAAAAGTGTACTTAAGTAGTCTGTAAGCAGTTTTGAAACATTTTATGCTATAAAACCTTGAAATACAATTTCTTTATGAATYCAGTTCTTTATAGAAGCTGCCTTTTGGTGAGCTAATACTAGATTTCTGCTCTCGTATAATTTTTTCCAGCTATTTTCCCCTCCAAGAATTATGAATTACACATTTTTTGGTTGTTTTTCACYACCTGTATTAGGACTCAGGTTGGCTCACATGCTGCTCACTGGCTGTTGCTTTGGTGATAGAGGCTCAGCAGCAGCAGATCCRTGTTGTTTTTTCTATCCCACTTCTCCTGTTGAGCAAGATGGCACAGCAGAGTCCCCAGACTGGCACAGGAGGGACAGCATTTAAAAATAGGCCAGAAGTGAAGCAGCAAAGGGAAAGCAGAAACAGGACAGAGAAGACGAGGCAATTGACTATTCAGAGAAACTAATCTGAAAGCATAACTAACCCATGTGTAATGTGAGTTCTTCTTAAACAGGCTCTGAGTTAGATAATGGTACTGTATCAAGAATATCAAGTTCTTTAGTGTGAAAAGGTTTCCCACCTCAGCTATAGTCACAAGTAATCCAGAGGGTTTTTCTGTACAGCCAGTGTCTTAGAATTCTGTTATGTATTCTGGCTAAATTATGCATGAATAGTTATTCCAAATGGTTGAGCTGCTTAGTTTCTGCTGTGTAGACACAGGAAAAGAATAATAATGATAACACCCACACTTTATGCCCATTCAAAATACTCTGAATCTCTCATATCTTAAGATGTACTGCCAAACAGTAAATTATTTTTTTTTCTTTCACTGCTGAATGCAAATATAAATGGAAGAACTACTCTGAAGGGAAAAAAGTAGAAAGTTTCTTCATACTTCTGAGCAGTGGCATTTTCCTGTCTGACACTGTCATCCAGCTGCCAGTGACAAACTGTTCTGAAGTGCAAAACTGTTTTTGTTTTAACATCTTGCTCCTGTGTTAGTATAACATAGACACTACCCAAGGAGCAGAACTTSTTGGGATCTGTTGCCTAGATCCCATGGGGAAAACCTCAGAGTACAAAACATTAATTTGGTGTCAGCTCTATGTAAACTGAGATTATTGCAGAGCTTTTCAGCTGCCTGTTTTCATAACTTTATCAAAAATAGAAGTGTTTGCTTGTTTTAAGCCACACAAACTCTTTCTTTTTAAAAATATGTTTCTGTCAGTTTGGTAGTTGAATGTGGAGCTCAAAGTATAAATACAAAAAAAATCAAGTTGATACTAAGTTACATTAAACTTTTTTTTTAACTTACACAGGATTTTAGTATTTGGAACCATGAATAATGATTCCCTATTTAATAAATGCTTGTCACTGTCAAATCTGAGCTGCTTTGTTGGCAGCTTTTATCTCCAATCTAGCAATTGAATAGTCCCTAAATAAAATTTCTGCCTTAAACTGTGCTGTAATATTTCATTATAAAGGTGTCAATAATTAGGTAACAAGTGGATCTACAAGTATATGCTGTGTCAGTAAAGGTATTGCTGAGGAAGCTGAGCTCTCTTGTTTTGAATGTTAGTGTAACTATAACCACCATGATCAGGGAGTCCAAGTGAAGCAAGGTCTGTGGGCAGAGACAATCTCTGCYATACACCAGGGTTTGTAGTTGGAAAAATCTGGCAAGTTTTCATGAATACATCACAACAACAGACTTGTAACAATGCAGTTGGAAGCAGAGTTGCAGCTGAATGTGCATATGGAGCAGTTCCTCTGGGCTGCCTCCGCTGTGTTCCCTGGCCAGGCAACCTGGTGGAGCTGTCTGCTGGCTCAGAAGGGAGAGGACTGTTGTTCTCAAGAGAARGGAGAGGGGTCCATAACTCCCCGCAGGGCTGAGTGGCTGGGTGACAATGTGGCTTCTGGAAAACTGTGTTGGGCTGTAAACCCAACCCACACCCCAGTCTCGTTTGCGCCTGTGACCAGCCAGGTGCAGTCCAGCTGGGAGAGCTTCCAGTGGCCTTCCCAAAGCAGCCAGTCAGAGAGAGACACCCATAACTGAGTGCTCCATTATTAGTTGTGAGCTGAAGGTGGCCTGTAGTTGTTCTGATGTCACAGGAGTAGCTGCTTTTGATCATTTGCTCCATGTGTTGAAGTTCATTCGGGTTCTCCCGTGGGACTGGTGGATGATGAGAATTGTTGTGGGCCTGTCAGTTCCATCCCACTGCATTAAACTCCATCAGGCTGAGCTCAAACGGATTCTTCTCAATTAATGTTTAATATGAATATTGCTGCCCCTCTTTGAGACCTGAATTAGGGATTGTATACATAAAAGCATGCCTGTTTTTCCAACTATTACTGTTGCTTTAGTAAAAGAAATACTGATTTTCCCTACAAAAACTACTTGATCTTTAACAAAAATTAATGGAATGATAGTTTTACAATCAAATTATTTGTGCCTGTATGTATTAAAAGTTTGTTTTCTCCAGATTTTATTCTTGTTCTAGGTTTTTAACTAATCAAGTCTTTTTGTCTTCATAGTGCTTTTAGGTGCCTGAAAGTGTTAACACTTCAAGACCTCAGTATGCGGTGGTTTTTAAATACTGAATAACTAGATCATTTTATTAAGGGAAGGTGACAACGTGTATGCTGTGTGAGGATTCCTTGTGCATGAAAACATGCTGTGTAGAGGAAAAGATTCTTCARAGTTGTCGTCTAATTGCTGCTCTTTATTTGTAATGATAACCAAGTTAATGAACATGAAATTCACCAAAGCTTACTAAGATCAGACCGTCCCAAAAGGAAATATGCCGTTTATTCAAAGCAGTTCCTTTTCTTAAAGGTCTAATGTAATCAGTAAACAGGGAGGAAGTTTAGTTCAGGGACTTGAAATAAATTCCTGCTTTGAGTACTGTCAGCCACAGACATTATTGAAGTGTTTTATACCAAAAGACATTGTGTGATTTTGAACCTGGCTCTGGTTTCTCTTTTAGAAGACATCAAACCGGACTGGTAGAATAAGGACTCTTCCATAACAAGGAAAAGGAACCAGCCTATAATCTCTAGCTCTCAGCAGCCCTACTCCACAGGGTTTTTCTTTTCTATGTCCTGCAGATGGATTTAATCTTTTATGAATTTGTGGTTTTAATGAGAATTAAATTTACAGAAAACTGTAATAGTGATTTGTTTAGTTTTTCCACTTGTATTTGCCACTGATCTGTGTGTTCTGCTTGGTTATGTTTCATGCCTTTTAAAGCTGTTACTGTTGCAATGCTCCCTTTGTTTCCTAACCAGAACACAATGGACATTCCAAAAAAAAAATCCAGACCATGATTTGAATTTATTTAAAGGATCTCCAAATTTTTTCATTAAATAAAAATTACAGTAATTCTGTATTTAAGCTTGTCCTATGGATAAAAATTGAGTGCATTTCTTAGTAATTTGCAAACAGCTGGGGCACTGCAACTTTAGGGACTAATCCTGATTGGTGCTCTGTACCTACAGCATTTAATAATTTCAGTGGGAACTCTGAGTGTTCAGCCTCTTCCAGAATCAGGCTTTTAAGGAATCTCTACTTCAATCAATGCATAGCAGAATTTTGCACCAAACTGTAATTACTGTTATCAGGGGCCCAATGTGCAAAATCCCCATATCTTGGGGGATTTCCAGACCCTTAAGAACACAGCACTTGATAACTTCAGTGAGCAGTTTGGGTTTGCGAGGACAGGAGTTGAGCAGATTGGCTTGCATTAATAGAATTGCACTGACAGTGTTTCTTATAGGATTACTGAATAATTTTTTAATAAAATATAGATTTTATAATCAGGAAGCCAATACTAGGTACTGGAACAATAGTACAGAGGAGTTAATTTTTATTTCTACAGTGTTAAAAGTGCACTTATATGCTGGTTTATTTACATCTTGGGGAAAGGCGAGAGACTGCAAATAGGGAGATTATTACTACTTTCTTTTTTAAAAAAAGAAGGGTTAAGGCAAATTTTAAGACTAAAAATGTTTAAGCAATTATAAACAAGGCTAGACCCTTTGAAAAAAAGTTTAGAAATATTCTTAAAATAAATTTTTATAGTGTTAATTTTGTAATAATTTATGTTTTGCTATACTTCAGAGCTAACTGACCGGTATAGTTTCAGAAACAGTATGAAACTTAGGAAAGTTTAAGCAATGTTTATATTTTTAAAATGTTCTTTGAATTATGTTTTTATTGTACATTTCTTCAGACTGAAAAATGTGTACATATCTTTGTTATTTTTGCACAATTTTTGTCTTGTTCAGTTTTAGGAGCAGTACTATGTTGATTTTTTTTTAATTTATTTTGAGTTATAAAACTGCAGGATTTTAAAAATCTCAGTAACAAAGTCATCCTCTGTAATCAATGAACTGCTATTTCTAGTTGTTGAGGGAAAACAGTGGTTGTGAGATTCAGTGGTTGCTTCTGAGAAATAATGCTAATCAGTGACTGAAGGAGCAATTTTGTAGTTTTAGGAAGCTTTAGCTGTTTCCATGCATCTTTTAATTGGAAAGCTGAATTATGGAGCCTGTCCTTTGAATGCTGCTTAAATTTTATTTTCAACTGGCTTACACCTGACAGCATTTCAGGAAAGTTAAGCACGAAGTAAAATCCCGTGGTGTTCTTTCATCATCAAAGAATCATTATTTAATTAAATGTATCAGAAATTTTAGCCTGCAAAATGAAATGGAAGTAAACTTTTGGGAAAAAAGTGGATACAAACTGGACCAGCCTATAATGCATTCTTAGTGTAGCATTCACTTGTAGTTCTTTTTCTTCCCCATTTGCCTGAAAACCTTGTGATTTGTTTCCAGCAATAGAGGCTCAGAAGCTTTGGTTGTTCCACATACGCAATGCATAGGCCCGTCAGCCATAAAAAGCGACTTGGATAACTTGTATGCCTTCTTTTGTATCGATGTAACAATTGTAAATAGTGCTGATCGACCTTTGTAGAGAATAGTTTATACAGCATATTCTATTATTGCTGATTCTCAGTGAACTATTGTTTTAAAAAAAAAGAAGAAAAAAAGAAATTTTTCTATTTACACCTTATATTTTGTTATGCTGTTGACCCATGGCACTTTAACAAAACTCTGTGGGTTTTGCATAGCTGGTCAGTCATGGGATATATTAAATAACTGTTGTTGCACAGAAATGAATTTGCACCTGCTATATTGTGCTTTCCTACTACAGATTTTAGAACCTTTTCCAGAAGACTTTTGAAGAAAGCATGTCCAATCATTCTAAGAAAAAAAAATGCCATACTTGTACAGCCAATTTCTTTTCTACAATCCATATTTTGTAACACTAAGTATTTTCATTCTTTGTCCTGCACCTTTATGTATTAGCAGTATCAAATAGAATTCATTCCATGCTTGTGATAATTGTAAGCAGAATAAATGTCTAAAGTAGGTGTAAATAGTAAATTCTATGGCTTACAGTTTAAAAAAGGAAAACCAGAACAAACATGTATCTGATTGATACTGCCATGGTTCAACACCGGGCCTGGAGATATTCTCTAGTGAGCGATTGTATTTTTTGTTTTTTGCTTTATTATTATTTTTTTTTGTAACATGGCTTTGTAAATAAAATAATTTATATGTTTGTAAGAAACAGATGGAGTTTGTCATTATTTCTTTTTGCAAAGCAAAAATGGTGTGTATTGCTTTCTCTTCCCAGAGGCTGAAATACACTTTGCAGATGCCCTGCACTGAGAATTCCAYGGTAGTTCAAAAGATCTTCCCAGCTTTCTGTACAGGGCTGAATTACCCTGGGATTATTTTTGGCATTCATGTCTAAAATATTTCTGTATTTACATGTCAAGACACGTGCAGCGATCAGCTACTGAGGTTTTTTGCACTGATAAACCATTTTTAAATTCCTTTGCTTAGCTGAATGCATTTTCTCATTCCTTATCAGTGTAAGAATTAACTTTGTTACAGCTGCTAGATTTAGGAATTCTCACTTCAATGGGCAGTACAAATTTATAACCAGTCTTTTTATCATCATTAATACTAAACCCACAGCTCTTATCTAGGCGTTAAGATTCTTGTTCTGTGCAAAGCCTGTTCCAATTACAGATCAAATGAGACTTAAATTGTTCATTGGCTCGACAGCTCTGCAGAGAGGACTGCAGTTTTTTCTCTTGCAGCCACCCTCTTCTGCAAATCTGGGGAATATGGACATTTTCATGCTCCTTTTATGAAGTATCTGGAAACTGTCTTGGAGATACTRTAGGGAAGATGCTCACAATTACAGTACCTTTTTTAAAAGCAAGCAATTTGGATTGCAAACTGCATTTTGTGTGCACACACTCAGAACTGCAGAGGAGATAGGAAGCTGGGCTGCTTTGCAGGAAAAGGGAATTGAAAGAGGGAAATTTTACCCCTTCTAGGTAAACAGCTTTTCGTGTAATGCCTTGCACTTTCTGATTCCTGTCACAAAAGCTAATCCTGAATTTCCTTTTACTGTCCAGTTAATGCCTTGATCTGAGATACTGAGATACTTGAATTTTGAAAGCTTTTTTTTTTAATCTTTAGTTTATCTTTTCCAGAACAAAAAAAATTAATGTCATTAAATAGTAGTAGATGCTGAAGATTCGTCTGATAAAAGTGGTCTCCATGTATGGCTAAAGATAACTCTGTRTTTATAAGATGCTTTGCTATTTCTAGCAGCCATTAGAAATTAAAACTACAGCCAAGAAAACAGAATATGGCTGATATATTAACTGCTTGCCATCACTGCCTATGGCCAGCAAAGGTTGAAGACCACTGACTTCCCAAAAATGARTCAGTAGYTTTTTAGCTCTTTTGGGTTTGTTGGAATGATCTATAAGCTGTTCTCTTATTTGGAGCTGTGTTTCCCCTCCTTTTTTTGGTTATGCACAAATGTTCTGCTTGTAGCACTCCTCTCCTGCTCATATTCTCTAACATGCTCTAAATACCACCCATTTCAGAGAGAAGCAAATCACACTGTAACTTATTTGTTCATTGCACTCTCATTTTTACACTTCTGTTTTTACCATGGAACTATTTATTTTAGAAGGAAGTCATTGCTGTGTGCAACCRGGATCTGTTTTATTCTTCCAAATCTGTCAGGATTCACAATTGGAAAAAATGCCAAATACTGATTCCAGAAATATTTGGAGGAGAGTCACACAACACATTCAGACTTCAGAACACAAGAATGTTTATTTCATGCAAATCTTTCTGTGCTGTTTTGCTCTTTGAATACTTCCTGAAAGCAACTATTCAAAGCAAATGCAGATCTCTTTTAAAAAAGAGACTTTCCTAAGTAGAAGAAAGCTAAAGCTGATCATTGAGCAGCAGGTGCCAGTCTGCCCTTTGCCTGGAGGATCCATGGCAGGCAGTGCTGAGCTYTTGTTCTCATTTTGTAAGGCACTACAAATGACACAAGCTGGATTCTTTTCTGGGGAGGTTTTGTTGTTTATGGCTGACCCAAAAATATTTAGCTCTAGTCTGTGATCTGTTGTCCCTACAGAAAGGAGAGGAAGCTTTAGGACAAGTTTGCCAGTAATAATAATCAGGTTCCAGGAGAACTTGATTTGAGGGTAAGGACACCAGCAGGGATTTGAGAKGGGGCACTACCTTCAGCCTTGCCCTTTGCCCATTTCCCAAAYGTGCCATATTGAGCTCTGAAATTCAGTCTGAGTTTGACTAACTTGGAGCAGTTACTAACGTGGTTGATGTGACACCACAAGGGTAGTTTTTCAGAAAAGCTGTTTATTGTGGACAAAGTGCAGAACCCACATGTATGAGGGCCTTTTGGTGTAAGTACAAAGAATGGCCTGATGAACACGACTGCAGCCCTGGGAGTCCTGTGTCTGTGTCAGCTCATTTCCAGCCTGGCCCTACTGAGGCAGCAGATGAAACTGTGATGGAGGAGACATCACTGCAGAAGAGAAACCATCATCCCTTCCCAGTGGGAAATTTCCTCAGTGCTGATTTGGAGCACCGTGGTGCTCCAAAGGTACACAGGTGAGTGAGATAGGTCACTACTGGGAAATGACTACACAGGCTCAATCTCTTTGCCTTTTCCACCACAGCTACAGAATATATATATATATATATATATATATATATATATATATATGTATGTATATATATATAGCCTCAGTTCTAAGCTGTTCTCAACAGCCTACACAAGAAACCTTCCCCTCTGGTCAGCTCCAGTCTAAAATTGCAATTATTTGCCTTCCTATTTCTTTAGTTTTCTCTTATTTTGATCCATAATCAGTTGGAGGGTTTTGTGGTGTGGTTTCTTGGACATTTGGGGTTTTTGTTGTTTTTATAATCTTGCCTTGAGCTACTCCTTCCACGTTACTTTTCTTTAGGATTTTTGTTTGTAACACCAACAAGTGCTCTTCCTGGTAACTCAGCTTTCACAAAGTACTGACTGACGTGACTACAGTTAAAGCAGATGTGTGGATTTGCAATCAAGTATAGAAAAAGACAGGGGTTACTCCTCAGAAACAAACCTTTGGAGATGCACAATCCATACTTCTGCTTCCTAACTGCATGCCCACCTTTTTGTTGCTCAGAATGTCTATTTGAACTGTGGGGTGTCAGAGACGCTGAGGCAATGGAGATGGACCTCTGATCTCTCCCACCCTGTGTAGTGTGAGCTCATTCTGCAGATACTGCTGGAATAAAAGTTTCTGTGCTTTGAAGAGCCATGGGCTCAGAGCCATGCTTACACAGGAAAATATACTGTGTATCTCAAAGAAAGCAGGCTCCTGCTCAAGTAACTTCTTTTCTCCCCTTTGCCTTCAGCAGGAGTCCAACCATAGTTCCAGGAAATCAGTTTTGTGGCTTTTCAGCCAACTGAGAAGTGGACGGTTCTGTTACAGTAAAGTCTTCTGATATCAATCTAGGCATGTTGTAACTTATTCTTCTCCTTGACTCAGAAACAAGAACTATTTCTGTAATTCCTGATTTATTTTTCCCAGCACATGATTTCTGATGGCAGGTTTCACCTTTATTTTGCAGCTGACTGGGAGAAAGGAAAAGAAAAGCCAACATTCACAGCTTAGACTGATGACTGTGGGCTCTTATTCTTGTGGAGAGGACTGGGATGRCACAAGTGGTGATCCAGCTACTTCTGCAGTACATCAAGGACAGTTTTTTGACAGAAGGGCTCAACAAGCCGAGTGGGGCTATGCCAGACATGCTGCTCACACATAAGGAAGGGCTGCTGGGAGCACTGACACTGGTGGCAGCCTTGGCAGCAGTGACTGCAATGTAGCAAAGCTTACAATTCTGAGGGAAGTGAGGAAGATAAATAGTTGAACTGCAGTCCTGGAATTTAGGAGAGCAGACTTTGTTTCCTGCAGACATTTTGTTGGCAGAATCCTGCAGGAGACTGACCTAAAGGGCCCAGGAGAGCTAGCTGCAGCACAGGAACAGTCCATCCTGATCTGCAGGGAGCTGAGCAGACATGGGAGAAGGCCAGCATGGCTGAATGGAGAGCTCTTGACAAAGCCAGAGGCAAAAGGCAAGGACACAGACTGTGGAAGCAGGGGTGGACTACCCTAGAGGAATAAACACTGCCCAGGCATGCTGAAATAGGAACAGGAAAGCCAAAGCTCAGCTGGAGCTGGAATTAGGGAGGGATGTGAAGGACACTTCCAGTACATTAACATGGAAGGAAAMGTAAGTAAAATGTGGGCCCCAGTACATGTGAGGGCAGGGAGGTGACAGAGGTACACTCATTGCTACCTCTGCTGCAGTTTTTAACTGGACAGGTCTGTGCTCGGATCTTTGGGCATAGTTTGGGCAGTGAGGTGCTGTCCCCAGGACATCTGAGTGAAGGACTGCTTATCCTGCATCTCTGTGGGAAAAGCTGGGCTTGGTTCAAGGATACAGGCTGGTACCATYCCTGTGCAGCTGAGCACTGGAACACAGTTGGGGAGTCTCCATTCTGGAGGCAGTAAAAACTTCACAAGGCTGTGAACAACCTGAGCCAGTCTTTGAAATTAGCCCAGTTTGAAGAGGAAAGGGAGTTGACTACATGATCTCCAGAGGACAATTTCAACCTAATAATTCTGCTGTTCTGTACAGTAAAAACAACAAAATGTGGTTCTGGCTGCTGGGATAATCAATACTCAGAAGCTCAATATTTCTGTAGTTGTGCACTTTCCTCTGTAAATGTACACTATAAAATCCCCTGATGAGGAACTCACCTGGATCTTGGAAGTCCTTGAGGRCACCCAGAGGGAAGCTGCAGTGGAGCTCTGCCAAAGCAGCTACAGCAATGGCAGCACCAATCCCAACAGCTCACCCTGTGCTCCCTAGCAGAGTGCTTCCCAAAGCTCATGCCAGGGAGCAGCAGAGGGAAGCAAAGCCTTCAGGGAGCTGCTCTCAGCAGCTGTGTGCACAGCAAGCCTGTGGCACATCTAGGGATCCTTCCCAGCCTGTGTTGCTCCTGTCTTTTCCCATAGCCCAAGGCTTCAGTCTTCTGACACTCTGAGGCGCTCACATTTGAAAGAGCACGTCCCTGCCTGCTTTCCCCTGCAAGACAAATGGTTGTTCTGGAACCAGCTGCATATCTGACCTGCAGCCCCTGTTTCTCTTCATTACAACTCTTCAAGGTTCATTGTAGTCTATTTAGCCCTATTAAATTAGATAAAAGGCTTAAATTGCAAGTGATATTCTGTAGAAGGCTCAGCTTCTATCACAACAGGTATTAAGCCTTTTAAAGAAATCTAATTTATATGACCAGGATGCTTTAAACAGATGAAAATAATTTGGTCCTTTAGTTCTTTATTAAAACTTATTTAGCAGCATCTCTATAATGGAACCAGAATACTTTCARGTGTTTGTCAAATCCTATTTTTCTCAGCCACCAGAAGTTCAGTTTCCCTTACAATAGCTCATGGGARCTCCTTGCAAATTATCCTGAAATACCATACTTTTAGGATATATATATATAACTGGTACTATCATTATATGAACTGAGGATAATAATTTATTATGTAAATAATAAACACATTATTCATCATCAGAATATGTTTTCAAGTAAATAAATTGTGTTTCCCTAATAGTGAAATAGAATTTTWAAAAATACATTTCTAGTTGTAAATCAAATTGGGATTTGCTCTATTTAGTGATTTTTATTTTTTTAACCATTCCTCAGGGACACACGTTTAAATCCATAATTCCTGTGCTTATTCTTAAAATTTTAGCCATAACATGTATTTCCTACTGTTTATCTTTGTTGACTACTAAAGGAGAAACATCATTTGCCAAATGCTGGCTTCCTTGACCCAAACACTGACCTACCTACCTACCACTATTTCACTTGCTCCTTCTTTTCCTGTCAATCTTCCTATCCTTAGGTTCTCACCTTCAAGAATGTATTTTCCACATCTTTATTTCTCCTCTGCTGACCAGCCCTTCTCCTGCTTGTACTTCTCCACATTTCAATCTASACTTTCTGCTATGGCTCTTTTTTAGGAAAAATTTTTGCTAATGCTTTGCAAACTCTGCAGAAAGGCATAGAAAGACAAATGCAGGAATGGATTGAGTAACTATGGAATGTTTTACTCAGGAGARGGAGGTTTCCATCACTGCCTGGCAACTGTCATAAGAGGCAACTGTTAGAAACCTACAGTTCCTCTAGCCCTAATTGAGACTAAAAGCAGGTAGCATAGTCAGTTTAAAATAACAGAAAATACAGACAGCACATGGCTGTACAATCTCTGCAGCTTTGGATGCTGCTTTTCTCCCACTTTATCTAAGAAAAAATTAAGTGAATTCTATTAATGTCTTGTGATATTTTAGTTTTGGCAAAAAGTTAAATACATTTAGCACTAGATTTTTCACAGGAATACTATTCTGCTGTACTACATGCTCATTTATCATTGTCTGATTTTATTTGATGGTAGACAGCTATATATTTGTAGATTTCCTTAATTTTTTTTTTTTTAGTGGGATGGTTTACCTGATTATGGTTCTCCTATTAGCAGTGGGTAGTACAGTCAAAAGCTTCTTTGATGTCTCTTCTCTGTTTGCACAGGCTATGTTGCAAGACTTAATAATGGCTTTAAAATATAAACTCTCTTACTCTCAGTTGCTGGCCATTGGTTTTGCCCCTCCTACGGGTGTAGAACACCGGGAWCATCCCGGCAGCCCCTCACAGGGCGGGATGAACCAGGGCCGTGCCTGGGGAACGGCGGGAGGTGAAGARGGCGGTACCGCCGGTGGAAGGAGACGTGGCTGGAGGTGAGAACACAGAATCACAGAACCCTTAGGGCTGGGAGGGACCCCTGGAGACCATCCTGTCCAGCCCSGCTGCCAGGGCAGGGTCACTGCCGCGGGTGACACCGGAGCACGTTCCGGCGGGTGGGAATGTCTCCGGAGAGGGAGACTCCGCCACCGCTCTGGGCASCCTGTTCCAGTGCTCTGCCATCATCAACGTCAGGAAGTTCTTCCTCGTGTTGAGGTGGAACTTCTTGTGCTTTGTTTTATGGCCAATGCTACCCGTCCTGTCTCTGACACCACTGAAGAGTCTGACACATCCTCTTGGCACGGCCCTTTGAGACATTTACATGCATTGAGGGGGATATCATGAGTCTTCTCCGGACTAACGGGCCCTCAGCACCCACATACGTGCTACAAGGAACCACCGCGGGTCATTTGCTTTCCCCACGAACCAAGGCAGAGCCGGGACCCAGCGGGGAGCGAGGCGTGGCTGTTCCGGTGCTACCGTGACRACTTCCAGGAAAGTCAGTCAGTTCCTCCGTCTCTTCCCTTCCCGCTGCCCCCGCGGAGCGTCCCGGGGCCGGAGCCGCCGCGGCCTCCTCTGCTCGCTCTCTTCCCGGCCGTGCCCGCCCAGCTCCCGCCGCTGCCCCCCTCACACCGCCCCGGTACCGCGGCATGGCGGCGGGCGAGGAGGAGAGCCGCGAGTACCTGCGGCGGCACCGGCTGCCCGAGCTGCTGCACCGCCTCGGAGCGCTGCTGCTCTTCCACCGGCCCGGTGCGCGCAGGCCCGGCCCCGCCGGCAGCGGGGRCCGCGGGGGCGGCGGGGCTGCGCGGCCTCCGCGCCCCGGCTGAGGCCCGGTGCCCGCGGGCACTCTGACCTCCTTGCAGAGCGGCCGCGAGAGTTCCTGATCCAGGTGCTGGAGCGGGTGAAGGCTGGGAGGCGAGCCGAGGGCGAGTACCCGTTCCTCATGGACGAGGCCAACGTGGAGGCCATGTTCAGCCTGCTGGATGTCCTGGGCCAGGGCTCCATCCGGCCCGCGCAGTACAGGGAAGGTGCGTCCGCCTGCACCCTGCCGCACCAAACTGTTCCCTTGCACAGAACTATTGAAAGAGCTTCAAAATTGCCCATGTGTACACTTCAAAATTATCCACAGAGCTGCCCACACAACCTGGAACTTGGAAAGTTGAAAAAAGTTACATGTGGTTAAGTTTCCTAGTTTAAGTTACATGTTTTTATGTTACACACGTTTACCTTCTGTTAGACCTAGGCACCTTTAAATTTAAATTTGTCTTTCCAAAGACTCGCATAAAAATTTCTTTTTTGTTAACTTTAGCCCTTAAAACTTTGGGACTGAGCACTGAGGATTTGGAGCTAGAAGATGATGTGGAGATCACACTGCATGAATTCAAGGAAGGAATGTAAGTTTAATTGAAATGGTAGGGTTTAACAGATAGTTTAATTGCTAGTTTAAGCTCGACTGTATCACTTTGCATTGCAAGATTAAAAAACAGAGGTCAGTTACTGCCTGACCTTCTTGCCTTGCTGTAAGGTGAACTAAACTCTGTTGGAGAATCATAAAAATCRGAGGGTTTTAGGAAAATTAAGAAAGCAAGCTTTAAGCAGAGTAAGTAATAAACTCCATGCCCTCCACCCCCTCAGTTTCAGGATCCTCTCCCAGTACCCACCCCTCAGGTCAGAGTGAAGGTCATCAGGCAGCCCAGGGGTTAAAAYATTGATCTAGAAATGTGGAACAGTGAGACCCTGTTGTCATCTTTGTCAGGGGTGGTAGCACAGCTRGAGATGAAATAGGTTCAGAGTTCAAATAATTCCTCACAGTCAAGGAATGGTTCTAGGAGCAATTTTTTAGTAACTGTTGCAATTGCTGAAAGGTAAGGAAATAATTATCCTCATTATCTAACTAGAGATTTTCTTTTTCTGTCTTAGGAAGAAAAAGATGCTGGAGAGCTGGTCTGTGTATTAGTTTGAGCAGTGGTCTGCTATATATATTAAAAAMAGGCATCTTCCCTAATTTTTTTTCTGGTTTGTCAGCTGCGAAGAGTCAATTTTAAGCAATATTCTCTTTTCTCTTTTTCTCATCTTCCCTGYCCTTCAGTGGAGCAATCAGCTGAAAAGAACAAGTGACAAGAACATGTGCATGTCCAGCAGGCACTGGAGGGAGTATATAGTTAAGAATTGTTGTTCTTAATATAATTAGATGGTTAAAAAAAAAAGTAGCGATCTTTTTTGCAACTGAAATTGTATTTTGGAGTTTCCTCCTTCAGGTCATAGTTTACAGTAAAGGATTGTTACCTGTTGGCTCGTTAGCACTGAATAAAATAAAAGTTGGGCTTTGGGCTTGTGCTGCATTTTGGTTTTCGGGTATTTTTAAGGAAAAAACAACTTCAACAAGTTATGACAAATGTCCACATGTAAATGCAGGTAGCACTTCCAAGTGGTATTTTTAAACTTAGCACACAGTATGCAATTTAAAAGGAAAAACTTTTGTTTAAAAATTAGGAGATAGTCTTTTACAGAAAAAATAATCTTAATTTGTATGAAGAAAACAGTGACACATTCCTTCCTTCTGCATTGATTATATACATTTTAATACAGAACATCCAATATCTGGAATTTGGAGATCTAAAACATGTGTGTTTAACTCAAGACTGACCAATTCATAGGGAACATTAGCCCACATTGTACAAAACTGCATTTACACTGTAAATACTCTGTTCCTTAGAATGATGCAGACAAGGCAGACTGTTCCTTAGAGATGAACAGTTTTAGCTTCCAAATGCAATGGCAAGGTGGCCATGGAAAATAAAATCTGCACAGTTCAACATCAAGTCAGTAGCATTTTGAATTTTTTCTTTGAACTGTATAGAATATGGCATAAGATTCAATTAAAACAATCTCTCAGCATAAAAAATGAAAGAAATAAGTATATTACAAGATTTTCGCTTGGAATATGTAATCTAGACCAMGTTATTAACCATTTTTGAAGTCTTTATTTTCCTGTATTTGGCCAATTAGCTCTCAAACTGAGAAGAATCTCAACATCCCTTTGAGCCAGTTTATAAACTCCAAGTTCATTTAGTGCTGCTGTTGCAGATGGCTGGCTGGGCTTTAATGGCTCATCTTCTGAAGCTGAYTGTAGGACATCCTTCAGAAGCAAGGCAGAGCCAATATTCAGGTTCAGGATAATGCAGGCTTCTTTTATGCTAGAGGAAAAGTTACATGGATTAATGTAAGCAGTGCAAATTTAAGTGTAACAAAAAACCYTTCCATGCTCCATGTTGGTTTAGAAATATTCAGATTTCAGCCTCAATCAGCTGAGGATTTTGATGCTGGACTATTTAGGACACTCTGGGCTAGTGAAATAGACTAACCAGAAATAAAGTAGCAGCTTCTCATCCCTGGCAGCAACTAGACTGCCTCACAAGGCAATCCTAAGTAGTCCTTCTAACAATAGTTTGTTGTGTTGTAACTGTATCTTTGACTAGTTTCTTTGGCCCCAGATTCAGAGGTTTGTGCCTTTTAATATTCCTTCCATAATTTTATCTAGACATCCTGACTGTACAGAATACTCCAAGACACATGCCATAGTCTGYTGCTGTGTGAGTACATGCTGCAGAATCAACTTTCCTAGTTGAAAACATCACACACATAAAATGATCCACACATTTAAATTGTAGATCAAAACTAATTGAAAAAATCTTGGTTTTAAGTAGAACACTTATATTTCTCTGGACAGTCACTTCTACCAGTAGATCAGAAGTTTTGCCTTTACTTACTGCTTGAAGTAGTTTTCTGGCCTCTTGCAGTAATGTGAAAATAGGGGGAACAAATTCCGACTCATGTCAAACTGGAGTTGTGCTGCTCCTCCTTCATTGAAATGATTCGCCATAATGATCTGCAAACACAAAGAGGTGCATGTGCTGTTTGACACCTACAGGGCACTGCACAGGTCACACTGATACCCACCTCCTGATAGATGTGCAGATCCACTTTCTCTGCTAGCATTTGCCAGAAGATTTTGAACAGTGAGTGGCAGAGCTGCTGCTCCAGTTGCAGCAAACGGTCTCGCAGTGTCTGCAGCATCGGGCACGCCGTGCTCGACAAGGACATCACTGCTTGCTCTGCTTGAGAGGGTAAAGACAACCACCTAAAGAAACCATTGCACTGCAGTCATTAGAGYGAAATTATTCATGTTACAACAACTGAAGTTCAAATTACCCTTTAAAAAAAAATCTTACCCATTTACAATGTTTCAGAGACAATCCTTTCCCATTTTTAATCTAAAAGTTATCAGTCTAATGCTGTGTTTGAATTTCATTTAATATTAAACTCATGCTTTAGTTATAAATCTCTGAACATGTCATTATAGGGAACCTCATCTAATCTGAAAATCATTGAGTTCTATTTCTTTTATGAAATACTTCAGAAATCTACTCAGAAGAAAATATTCAAGAAGCCCTAGGAGTCTGTTAAGACAGAACAGTCATGACAGGCCATTTTGCATAAAATCTTCAATACCACAATGAAGAAAATAATTCCTGCTCAAAATAGAAAACTAGAACTATTCAGAATCTTTCCTAGGATTTTAAACTAATACATCTACTAATTGTGRAACTGCTTTAGAAAACATAGCATGACAATTGTCCCCAGGTAAGAATAAAGAGTATTTTTCAGGACTTACTACCCTGCAGCTTTCCTACTCCAGAGAAAAAAATACTGCCTATTATCTATTCTTGCCTTTACTTTCCTACTCCAGAGAAAAAAATACTGCCTATTATCTATTCTTGCCTTTACTTACCTCAATATTTTTAACAGGAAATAATCCTCTAATATGCAAAGAGATTAAATAAACAGAATCACCTCTCTTTTTTGTACAGCTTTGCAGCATCTTTGACCTCTCTGAAGACATGATCTACTTGTCGTGTCAGCATGTCGTGCTTGAGGCGCTCCAGGAGGTTGATCATGTCATCAAAGACAGAGCTCTCCATGGATGCCAGCTGTCCCAGCTGGAGCTGGCTCATGGTGTCACTTTCTGCACGCACCTCTAGCTCGGCCTGCTGCAGCTGCAAGAAGAACTAGGCAAACAAAACCAGAGAGGAACACCACAGAAAATAATCTTACTCCTTGAAATTTTCATTGGTACTTTGTTAGACACAGTTGTAGAAAACACTCTCCTCTAGCATATTTATAAAGTTAAAAATTTTAACACTTTAAAAACACTTTCTTATCTTTCCCTGTGGTTCTGATTCAGTGAAAAACAAAACATGGTGGCTTAATCCTAGTGACAGAACTGAYACAGGTTTCAGACACAACAGCAGATAGGTAAAGGGAAGAGATCTAAAGAAATACTGAAAAGRTATTTTAAGATTGACAGCAGCATGCTTTTAAAAAACCCTACCTTGGCCTCTTTAGGATTTGCAAAAGTAAACTTTAATTGTAACTTTTTAGCAATGATTATTCATTGAATCATRAATTTACTGTGCTGACAGCATCAAGAAAATGAATTTAGTTTATTGAGATCAATGTGACACTGTGGCAACAGCTTGTTGGTTTTGCTTTTAAGCAGATCGACACACTAGTAGATGAAGGCTGCTGTCCTACCAAGTCAAGATTATCCCCTGCTAGAGCCACAGCTTCCTGTGAAGACAGTAAGAATTTGGAGGCTGCCCACAGCCCACACAATGCCTTATTCTGCACACTCCATGTGTGAAAGGTTTTTTGACCTTCAGCAGCAATAGCTGCAGAAAAGCTGCAATTCCTCACTAGGCCATGCTGCCACCAGGCTGTTGTACAGCAGTCACTAATTCCCAGTTCTCAGGGAGCAGCCTTTCTGGGCCACACCTGAACTGCACTGCAACACAGATACACACATGGATCTGTCTAAGCTCTCCTGCCATGGGAGGAGTTCAAGCACCAGACAAAGGCTGCTGCTCTGGTTCAGAGATCTTCAAAATCAATTCTTTTTATTTTTACAATAAAAAGTATGTAAAAGAGACTAGGTTTTTTGGTCTCTTCAGATTATTCCATTTCCCAGGCTCTCTCTGCATTTCCCTAGAAAGTTTTAATTGGCAGTTTAGCCTTCAAACAGTAACCTGTCCTTACTTACACATATTTTACTAAATCMAATTTTATATCTCATTCCACTTTTTCAGTAATTAATTCTCCTGAACACACCTAAGAAGTGCTGAAAATAAAATGTTTGTTACAAAACAAACATCCCAAGTCCATTTTAAAGTACTTTTTTCCAAAAGAAGAATATTTACTTACTACATTGTCAGCCCAGTCTGCCAACACTGTTGCTATGTAGTTAACAGCATTAAGGATTGCACAGTATCGGAATCCTAAGGAAGCTCTTGTCTCTTCCTTCATCACTTGAGTTAATCGTATCCTGAAATCATCAACTAACTCCTTCTGTAGGCCCAGGAACTGGAGTTTTCTGGAAGCTGTTGGAAGATTCTTGTATCTGTCTAGAAAGACATTAATAAAATGTTTTTAGGCTTTCCAACATTAAATAAAAGATTTTCARAAAGAAACATCACAGGCAGCAGGAACATACATGCACCACCTCACRCCTGTGATAACATCATAGAGTCAGTACTTAAATGTCAGTATTTAAAACAGCCAATATTTCAATGTCTTCAGGGAAACTGCCCATGCAAAAACTAAACATGCAGACTTTCTTCCCCCTCCTGATCCCACGAGCAGTTTGTACCCTAACACTTGAGGCAATGTGTGGTAACACCATACCCTCCAGCGTGGCCCCTAAAGCATCCTCACACAGAGAAAGACAAAGCCATTGAAGATGCAACAGTCTCCTGAAAACAAACTTGCTSTTATGTACTGTTGCAAAAAAAGAGAAGTTACTTAATAGCTTCTGAATTGACACAGATTCAAAAGAACTATTARGATTTATTACTGAATTGCAACAAATTGTATACTGCCAACCACGAGAGGATATGGTAAATATCAAACGTATATTAACAATTATTATTTTGCAAATATGTCACTAGGTCAAGATTATTCATGCATGAGTTAGTGTCCAAAATACAAAACGAACAGGAAGTTTTTATTAAACTACAAATATCACAGCTTTGCAAGTTTATTTGGTGACTACTGCTGACAATGAATATTTAGTAAACTATTTAGTAAAGAARTCTGTTAGCTGAAGGTTTTTTTACTGTTCATTACAAACAAGAGCAAAGCCCATAGATATAAATACCTGTTATAACTAACAAGAGAGTCATAAAAGTTTCAGCACAGTCTGGAACTTTCATTTCATCTACATCAGTGATATCTTTGTACTGTGATATCCATGCAGCCTCTGATGAAAGCATAGAGTCCATTTTCTGAAGAGCAACTGAAATGCAAAAAACATGTAAGTTAAGTTTTTCATTTTAAAAAAATCTAAAAAAAGCCCTCTAAAGTATACTAACATAAAAGCCTTATCTCTAGTAAGTTAAATTTTGCATTTTCAGTTTATAAAAAATTACTGACAACTAGTTTCATACAAAACCAGCTTYAATGTACCTATTTGCAACACTGTTAACAAAGTTAAATGCCAGAATTGAGTGGGGGGGTTGGTTTTGTTTTTTAATACTTAGCTTGCTCTTTTCCAATGTATTTCTTCTTCATTTCTCAAAAACCAATACCTCACCCTTATTTCAATTTAAAGTCCATCTCTGCATACACACAACACTTGTCTAAAAATAAGCMTACTTGATTGCATACAGCTTAGGGACAAGAGTCCACAAAATACAGAGGCACTGTTGAAACCTAATCAATTTTTATTCAGAATTATTACAGAGCATAAAAATACACATGTTTTTGGCAGTAGCCCTGTCCAAGTGACTTATCCTATTTAAGAAGGGTAGCTGTGTAAGTAGACACATACTTTGTGACTGTTCAATATAAAGGCCAACAAAATGCACTGGAAGTCTTACATTTTTTTTCCACTGTTAGCCACCTTTGGAAGCAGGACTCTTCTGACAGAATATGCATGCAGCTGGGAAGGCTGCTGAGATAACCATGGACGCTGTATAACTCTCTCTCAAATAGAAGGACCTCATCCACGAGGTGACAGAAGAGTGTATCATCATACAACAGGCAGGGGATATCAGCAGCCAACTTCTCCAAAATCAGCATCACTAGAGCACGAGAGAATTCAAGCTGTGGAAGGAAAGAAGTGAATGTCAGAGACAGGAAGAACTGACATGTGCAAACATGTACACAAGAAACTGCTACTAGACTAAGTCTCACCCTGTACACATTTCAGTGGAAATGGGCCAAATATCTATCAGAAGCTGACTTAGATATTTATATTCACATTTACAAACCATTTCATTACTTACCCCAGCATTCACTGAAGATCCTGCCTTGTCCAGTATTGGCTGGATTTTGTCATCAAGGAACTTCGAATGATTTCCAATCCACATAAGTACTTGGGTTAAATACCACTCAGGCTTATTTAAAAAAGAAAAGAAATTATTAAATGCATCCAAACGTTTATTCAAGTGCTACTAGTATTTTAGGACAAATTTCTAAAAAATACAACTCTCTTTCCCTGCCTTCTCGTGCTCTCAGGTAACACAAGTTTTTCACTCTGTTTTACTTAGCTTTCATTTATATAATAACATTATCAGAAAAATATTTCTGGATTTTCATTGTCTTAAATGTACCAAATATTGTGTTTCTYAAGCAAAAGTTGCATTTTTATTTCCCCTTTTTCTACTGCTTTCTCCCTCATGAGAGCCTTGTTTCTGCTCCATATACTCTTTCTTGTTCTGTGCAGCCCTTATTTCTTGGTACAACAAGAAGGATGTACTCCTGAGAAAAGATCTGCTCTTACTTTATTGTTATTGTACCTAACCTCAGMTCCACCTTCGCCCAGAAGTGGGGAWTCTATCACYTTCTCATTTCACATTTTAATACCTTTAAGCTTTTTCAAGTTTCCACACCTAAAAATATGGGCTATAGGTTTTGGTGATCACTTCTTTAAGTGTTAGTGCAACTGGAAGCAGTGCCTGTTTCCTCACTCCAGACAGCTAAAGAACCTTCTGCTGAGGTGCACTCACATTCTGTGTGTCTGTTTCTCACCTCTGTACTCATTTTCACTTGTCTCATTAATTTTATCATGCCTGGGTGGTTGAGTTTTTTGGACAGTCCTTCCCCAGCTGGGCAAGGTCATTGTGAACTCTGAGCCTCTCCTCTGAAATACTGTTAATCTTGTTGCTGTCTTTTAAATATTTTACAYTGATAATTTCTTTATTGCATTATACAAGTAATTATTAAACAAAAACCCCAAACCAAATTTCAGCAATGCCCTGTTGAAATGTCTTTCTGACCTGACACTAGATTCCCTGTAACATTTCCTTAATAAGTTCTTATTTTTAAAATATTTGTTCACCTATGATTGTTTGCAAATTCAATRTCTTGAACATAAATTTTCCATTTGCTTTTAAAATAATTTTGTTCAKATCTAAAACACCTCTTTCCTTCCCACTAACATACACAACAGTATTTTTAAAAGCTCTGTAGTAGCATCTGTCAAGATTGCAAATGTATTCAGATTTACACAAGACAGTGATCATAAGCAGACCTGTGCAACAGGACTGTTAGAAAACAACTCTTAAACTCTGCTCCAGATGTTGCAGTGGAATTAATGCAATGAAACCCATTACAATGGTAATTCTCAGAAAAAATTCCTCAGTCTTTGAAGGCAATTCACACAAAAAGTGGTCAGTTTCCAACTGATAAACTCAGCACCTCTTTTTTTATGTCCATTTAAAAATTCAACCCATTAAAAAAAAGAATTATTTAACAGTATCTTTAGACTRATCATATTTCATATCCAACATTTTCAGTTACATGAAGGTAGCAAAACACAGTGCCAAAAATCAAAGTCACAGCCTTTGAGCTCAAAAAATAGAGAACAGTGCAAAACCATTTGCAACAAGACAGAGGAAATTAATCAAAATCTGTGAACAGATGGGAGTCAGTCTAAGATTGTAAGGATGCTTTATGAAGGGTCTGGGCAAGGGAAAAGTATTGCCTCACCCAGAGAAAATGCCTGTGTCTCTGAAAGGTCTCCAAGCGCTATCTTGATGTCTGTCCACACTCAGGTAGGCACAAGAACTGCAYATTTTGAAGAATCCTAACTTTGGAAAATGTGAAATCTATACCATTTAAACACAGCAATCTAGAGGTTGCTTACAAAGCAATTTAGAAATGTCAAACCACTTTCTCCCATACCTTGTTAAGAACRTTGGTTTGTTTATTTCCAGTGAAATGATACTTGAATCTTTTCTGAAGAGGATTCAGCATGATCTGTATTGGAAGGATGACTGGTGGTGAAGGGGGTAAAGGGTACTTTTCTGGCAATTGTTTGGGTTTGGTTAACAGCTCATCTCTAAGATTGACAGTCAAGGATATATGTAAGTGTTGAATTACCCCAGCATCATCATTTCAATAGAACAAGTTTATAAAAATGAACACTGCTTAGTTCTACACTATTGACTGAAGGCAGTACTATGAAAATAATACAATTYCTTATAAAAGATACTCAAAATATTCCCCTTTATGTAGTATTAAATAAAGCTCAGGCCCTTAGGGTTTATTTATTCAATAACAATACATGTCCCTTAAGTCTGTTTAATTTAGGAAACTTATAAGAACCCAGCAAACCACCACTGTCAGAAACAAACACAGTGACTGTCCAAGAGACACGCTTATTCATATTTGTTAAAGGAGGATAAAGACTCCTGGGATTAATAAATGCAACACATGATTTCCCATTTTCATGTAATGGATTTAAGTGCCAAACCAAAATTGTTACCAACTCAGGATTGTGCACAATGGC